>JAANSN010001519.1:0-32648 GCA_036850665.1 Dicranocentrus wangi
CTTACATGTGTGACTGAATATTTTATTCTCTGTGGATTGTATTTGTATGACTGTGAGCAAATCGGCTACATATTACTTAAAATTGCCGTCTTGAAGTAGATGCTAAGTTTTTTTTATTAAATAATAAAGGTGATTTATGGTATTAAAAGTAAACAAATAATAACAATTTTCCCGTTTTTGACTTTTAATTTCATTAAACGAAATATGATTTCACAAGGAATCCATTTATCGTTTTATTACGCATTATATATTGGTTTACGCCATTTTTATACAAACAGCTTCGCACTAGCGTATACCTATGTAAATTCCAATTAATACTGTTAGTGTACATAAAGGTGGTATAAAAGCACTGCTTCAAATTAGGTGCATTTGAATTTTAAGTCCTCACGTCGGATGTTATCATACAACACACTACGCTTATAACTACAATTACAATTAATGTATTACTTTGTTCCATATATCACAGAGCATTGTCAACTAAACTAGTAAATGTTTTCCAATTATCTCGAGAAACCCATACTGGATTTATACGTATTAAAATATTAATGTTAGTTAGGTGATTAAACGGTGACATGACTTTTGCTCACTTTTTCACAATGTGAATTTCATCATTATCATTAATATGATACGTGTACAAATGTTTATTCGAATATTTCATGATGTCGAATCCATTCAAGCCAACATCCATATAGTACAAGTCCATTTTTGAAGCACAAATGCCGACAATTGGTTCGAGGAAATTCTGGAATAAAACATTAGCAACAGTGAAATACCAAAAATACGTAATGGTACTCTAAGGTGGAACGATCACGTTGTTTTTTCATGGAAAACATGTTTCACACATAGAATAAGAATCAAGTTTCACAAGTTTCAGGTCGGGTCGGATCACATCTCTACGTACCTTCAGGTCCTTCACAGTTTGCTTCAAGTCGATAACAACTCGTGCGACTTCTTTATCTTCATGACGAATTAAGACCTTAGCCTTGGTAGTCGGTTTTAGATTTACGTCAGCTAACTTGTGAACTCCGTCGTGCTTTTTGGTTAGCTCATGATACCTGTGCAAAGTTGAGTACACAGGTAAATACTTAAGTGTATGGAATACTCTAATTAAAACAAGTTTTTGAGTTTTCCCACGTTCATTATCATTTGGAACTCGTACTCATCAGCGACATAATCATGTCATTCACCGCTCCTACTAATTATCATAACTAGTTCATTTTTTAGGAAAACATTGCAAATTGCACAAGTATAATATAATATATATAGCGCATACCTTTCTGGTGGAGCAGGATGATCCAGATAATACCTAACAAAGTTTCTTTCTGCGGTTTCTCTCTCATCGGAGTTGATGTCACATCCTCGATTTAAAGTAATGATATTTGGGAGAATCGCAATTGTATACTGCCGACGGGTTTCCTCTACGCAAATTGTAATTACGAAAATTACCTTGACCAAATCCGCGTGCGTGTTTACATTTTACATGCTACGACTATCATTTACCAGGAAGATTTTGGAGGAAGGGTATCCCACTGATTCTTAGGTTTCGTAAATGCGGAAAATGTTTTAGATTTTCCACATCCTCGTGTTCAGCCAATGCAGAGTTCGAAATCCACAGTGTATTTAAAGCTTGAAAAGTTTTTGCTCCATCTTTAGGAATTGTTTGAACAGGACAACTTGTCAAACTGAAATGTTCAAGATTTGGAAACGAAGCGCCTGCAGACGAACCAGAAAAGTAAAGAAATTATAAGAAAATCCCAGGTTGACGTCAGTCCACTTTATGGAACATAATATATCAATCAGATCCGGATGGACACTTTTGTAAGTTGCAAATTACAATGTGGATATCATGAATACCTAATTTTGCAATTTCTTCCCATGAAGATACCGGATTCTCATCAAACATAAGTTTCCTGATGTTGTGAAACTCACTGTCAGTCTGACCTCTAAGTTCTACTTCATCAACACCGGTGTAGTTGTTTAATGACAAGTGCAACTCAGTAGTATTCTTCATGTTTTGAAGAAGAAACCGCACAACTTGCCACTTGGCATTGGTTCCAATTAAGATCAACGTACGCAAGGAATCCACCGTGGGAAATTGAGTTAGGGATGGAGGAAGTGGGAGAAATGCTAGCTTGTTGAATCCCATATTCAGAAACTCTAATTTTGGAGCATGGTTAAGTATACTACCAATCTATGATAATGATACAACAATATACACAAAAGTACTTATATGAATGAATCTCGTTTGTTAAGAAGTTGAAGGCGTTTGTTGCATGTATGTACTGTGGGAGGAAAGATACTAAGTCAACGACAACCACTGGGTTCCGAATGGGAAACTCGTGACCCCGAGACCCGAATCCACTGGTTCCCCCCGACCCGACACATTTTCTTACCCAAAATCACGAAATAGCCTACGCAGCATGGGGTTGTCCTAATGTCATCTGTTCTCAAGTACACTGATTTCCACATTGCGTATTAATACAGCGTTTGTTTTAAATAGCGTCAATCATAATTTTTTCACAAACTTGGGACAAATTTGTTATGATATAATAACGGTAAGTGACATCTGATATTTAACGTTTACAGTTATGTCTACGTGGATTTAAATAACTACTTGGTGCAAATGTTTTATTGTTGCGATAATCATTGCCAACAGAGCGGCTAACCTCGACTAAATCCGCCAAATTGTTGTACGATATGTCAATTTCAGCAACATTTGCCAAGTATTCAGACAGTAGTTTAGAATCTCCACCATGGTCAATTTCACAGGAACTGGTAACCTGTCAGCAGGTCAAATGCAATACCATAAAATGACTCGGTTTTAGTGTCATTCGTTTTCATGTTAGTTCTTCCCTTTCTCTTCGAAAGTAGTCATAATAATAAGTAAAGAAAATTTACCAACAAACGAGGAACACATTGAAGATGGCTGGATTTTGGTGTGTAAATAACAAATTCTCCATTTTCCTCGTCCTCGGTCTCGCTGAGAATATATTTCTTGTGGATGACTTCTGCTAAACTAGGCATTTTGACAATTCAGGTTTTAGAAGACAAGTCAGATAGCTAGTAAGTACAGCACTTGACATGGCACAATGAATAACAATTTTTATAATGTTCACTAAAGATGATATTGGTATTGATCCCTTTTTATGTTGTTTCAATGCTGCCAATGGAACCACTTTACCATCTTGGTCTAGTCCATTAACGTGGAGTACACTTGTTCCTGATGGTAATATATGGTTGGGGACATTGGAGCAAGCATCTTTTGTTCGTTTTATGTTCTGTTGCAAACGGTTGCCTAAAAGATGAACAACGATAGGTTACGTGATGGTGATAATAACAGTGAATGCAAATCACTTTTATGTGGGGTAAAACATACAGAGGAATATGGATAATAATAGTAATGGTAATAACGCCATATAATATATGAACAAATGTGAGCCAGAGGACTGTATCTGCGTTT
This sequence comes from Dicranocentrus wangi, assembly GCA_036850665.1. NCBI lineage: Eukaryota > Metazoa > Arthropoda > Collembola > Entomobryomorpha > Entomobryidae > Dicranocentrus > Dicranocentrus wangi. Next base: position 3,461 of record JAANSN010001519.1, read on the forward strand.
TTATTACACTCTGTAGTTGCACAACAGGTGAATAAAGTTTTGACAGACAGGTGATACGAAACTATAAGCATAAGCATGATATGTGGAGTATATGGACGTTGGACTATGGTCTTATAAAGAAAGATGTGCTCATTTTCATCTCCCGCATTCTACACCCTGCTTTGGTTTCACTGTTTTTGCACTTGAAAAGCTATGTAGGTAACTACGTACTCTATCTTGTCAACCAGATCATGAATTCAAGACACGACAGAAAGCGCAAACAGAGTTGTGATGATGAATGATGATATTGATGATGATTTGATGCATGAAATGTTAGTAAATATGTTAGTAAATGAAACTGTTTCCTTTTAGAATGTAGTTGTAGTAGGTAGTTTATACTAATAAGGCTTTACTGATGATACTCGCATTTATAAAATGTTTACTAAACTATCGTAGGATGGTTAGCAGTTTATTTGTAGCGTAGTTTTATTCGCGTTCGCCTTCTCCTTTTGCTGCCGTTCTATTTCCAAATGTTTCAAAGTTTCCTCGACCGTGGTTCCTTGTGGCATTTGGTAAATTGTGAAGTGTTCTGGAGGCTGGTACTCAATATCCTTCTGTTTTCTCGTTCGTATCGTAGGTTTTCCTCGATATTTCTCCAGGTTGGCACGTGGCATTCTACAATATTAACAACAGTTCCAGGGAGTGTTCTTGGAATGCAAAATTCCGTTTGCGAACTATGTAGTTGGGCTTACCTTTTCCAAAAATCTTGATAACTGAGCCTATACAATGGGTCAAGATCTCTGAAAGAGCAAGGGTTCATACACCGACCACCCTTTGATTCCGGTGGTGGCATCACTTCAGCTTTCTTCCCTCCTTGATGCACATAGCTCATTCTGTAGAGTGATACTCCTTGAGGGACTCCGTGGCTCCTACAATGCTCCTCATTTACAATGTCGACCATCTCAGGGGTCCAAAATTTGAAATCTCTGTGGTACATTGATCGATCATCGAATTGGCCACAAGGACATTGGCAAGTCTGCGTAAAGTTATCAATCAAATTCTTAGTGTGCTCTCGGTATAATGAAATGGATGGAAGGATAAAAGGTGTCAATGAGCGAATGTTACATAAGGTTTAAGCGGATGGCCATATGGTGGTGGGAAACGTGGCCTGCACTTATCTTCTTCCTTCGGGCACCGATATGGTCCCCATTTGATTCCATTAGGATTTCCAGGATTTTGTTTGGCCTCTGAATACTCCGTTGGTGAGTAAGCACGATAGGACACGCGATTCGTCGTATTATCATTAAATGGTAAAATAGGCTCAGTGTATCCTCTACAAGGTCCATACCATGCGTTCGGAGCACACCGTTTCTTAGCGTAGTAGTCCGCCTTGTAAGTCGTATCATCACGGAATGGTGCGCAAGGATCAGTCTGCAAATTATCCTGATATTTGATAGGACAAGTGACAACAACCGGCCATGGGTCATTATCCCGCATTTCCACAGGGACTCTTTGATCTACTTCAGGGTCGCAGCATGTGTACCAAACTCCATGTGTAGTGCTAAAGGGGATTGCATCAGGGCTAGTGATCTTATTTTCGTTTGGCAAGCCCTCGATTCGGTGTGGCTTGTAAAAGTGCTTGTAAGTTGTGCACTTTTCCAATTCGGATTCTGGTGGCATCCACGTATCATTATGAATCCACTCTGGATAGCATGGTCGGTCACCACATTTTAAAGGGTATTGCGAGCACGTTTCGGTAGATCCATCCATTCTACCAGGGCCACATGATAGATTCGTTGGAATTATTATTGGCTGTCTGACTTGTTGACACTTGCGAGGAAACTGAGCTTTGGATTCCGTGTCTTCACAAAAGCTACACAATATTATTATACATAATTCAGAAAATTAGTGTGGAAATTCTAGTCACTTTAAGGAATCATGAAATTTGTACATCGAAAATACAATCTGGAAGGTAAAAGCGGGCAAGGGGGTAAGAGAAGGGGCAATATTGGTAAAGTTGATTATACCCTCCACAAAACTGATCCATCGACCACATTCCTCGCTTTATCGCAGCTGCCAGAACAGGACCGTTTGGAACAGGTTCCTTGTACTCATAATCCAATCGGTTAGAGGTTGCACCTGCATTATAATCATACATGTTCAATTATACCGCGTTATCATATTTATTGCGTAAGTTTTTATTTTGGTATGCCGCGACTCCGTACTTTCTAAAGGACATTCGCAAGGATCATAAATTTGAGGCCTGTATCTGGTTGGTGGACAGGGAGTCGGTTTCGGGTGGAAGAAGTGATTGTAGGTAGTACAACATTCCATCGGAGGACATGGGAAACTTCCTTTGCACACATAATCTATCTTCGGAGGCTCCGGAAACCTTTCCAAACACGGACATTCTGACTTACAGCAATCGTCCTATTTTACATAACATAATTTATATCCATTAACAAATATTTAACACAGTAGTGTCAACGGGAAAATAAGAGGATAACAGAAGTGCGTAGTCTTTAATACCACTTTATTGTGATCCCAAGGGTACTCATAAAATTTGTCGTACGTGGTAGTCCCACTTTCATACAACTCTGGTATACAAATGTCATTGAAATTGACCGCTGTTTGGTTTAAAGTTCCCTTTCGACTTGCTAGTTGGGAGAGCACGTCTAGTTTCCCTTTCCCGCAGTCAGACACGATCGGACACAAGGGCTTCTCGTTGCACTGATTGTTTTTCGTGCAATTATTCTGACTCAGTGTCTTCCAACGGTCCCGAAAGTAGCGTGTGTATTTGTCTACGGTGCAGTTAGGATCATGAGAGGGTAGGCGAGGACGCGTGTTGTATACTACAGGGGCTCTAAAGCAGCCTCTTTTTCTGTTCATTAAGTACGGTTCGAATGCCATTTTTTGTAGTTTCGTTGTTTTTTTGGTGGATAAAAAACAGGTTCGACTAGGTGTGTTCGATAAGAAAACCAAAATGTACGGAATTGACAAATGAAAAACAAACTTCTTGGATTGTGAACCTCTGAACCTTCTTTGCTTGGTACCAGTCCAGTACCAAATCAAAACTTTGTTTAACTTTCTATTCCTCCCTGACAACGGGATGACGTCTCTGCTTGGAAAACCTATAATCAAGGTTATATAAATTGTATCCATCCACACGGCCCCGTACTATGAATGAGCATAGGTCAGCAGAACCCTGGCAGTCTCTCACTGGTGATGCATGATAACCGGTAACATGAATAGGATTCTCCTCGGGTGATGCTGATGATCCTATGCTGCTGACTATTTTCGACGGATCTACAAGATCTTCGCCGTGACTGTTACAAAATATTTTATAGCTAGATCATTTTTAATAGAACATCATCAGTGCATATGCGGGTTTCGTCAAATTCATCAAAAGTTTGTATTTCGTTTAAAACGAAATGAATTAAAGGTATTTATGAAAATCTCAGTATGTATGTCATTAATCATAAACGCTTTAAGTTTATTTAAACTTAACCTTGATCGTGCATGGATAACATTCAATATAACGAGCTTGTTCTATATAACAATATGTTCTCTAGCCATAAGGTTTATACTTAACGCTACAACGAATTACTCGGACATAATCTATTAATACCTATCAGTCACTTTGTTTAATAGTTTACGTTTACACATAATTTATTCAGTGGCTAGTGGAAAATACGTCGATAATTTTTTATTTAAAATTTATTTCTCTTGTTATGTTAAATAAGTAAAGGTACATAATTTGTCTAACTTAATTACCTAGTGGTAGAGAACTAAAGGCTACGAATTATTAGTATTTTTCAAATAAATTCGTGTAGGTATTATATCTCACGTGCTCTCATCCCGTAGGTAGGCATTAAACAAATCCATGTTTTTTACTTTCCGGATCTTTCAATTCACATTTACATTACGATCAAATTGTAGAAGACTGTGGATACAATATAAAACCGAATTTTTGTAATTCATCTATACCTCTGTATAATAACTGCGGCGTTTGTTTGTAAACGTATTTGCAACCCTAGTTTGGATCGCTAATTGAGATTTGCGTTTTGCGATTGATGCGAACGATGATATAAAATATGCGGGTTTCTCGTCAAAGAGCGAATCTCTCGTTTGCGATTACTTTGAACGTTGTCGATTAGCTCATGCTTGAATGCTTGTAACCGTTTCGGCTTTTAATAGTTTATAATATTGCACCCACTTGTTGGTAGTGGGAAGTCAGGAAATGAGTAAATCCTTGTTAAAACTGTTGGATACGTAATGCGCAAGAGTCATTACGTATATGCAGGATTTACTGCTTGATTTGCTACTTGCGATTAATAGCTTTGAAAAATTGGAAGCGATGTTCGATTGTTATGATATGAATATGATATTACCTACTCAACTACGTATGCCTAATTTATTCATAAACTAATACAAATGATTTGTGCTACTATATCACCTTATGTTCGAACGTATATCCTTTTACACAGAAAACTGTTTTCCAACTACCACTTACATCCTGGTACTCCTTGGACTACGGTCTACAATCTAAACTATAACTAATTCCAGATTCCGATATTGTGTGTTTAGTAAGGTAAACCAGATTTTTAAAGCTTTTTAATTTCAGTGACTTTGGGTTTTTATTACCAAGTAAGAATATTAAAACGTAATCTGCCCGATTAGTACCTATCTGCAGTCCAAACGCTATCAATCATTTGACGCCAAAAGTACATCGATTTTGTTTAAATCTTGAATCTTTGTTCTCTGCGAAATAAAAGTCCTTGTCTGGGAAATTGAGTTATTAAAACTTACTCATATGATGCTAAATGTCAATAACGAGGTTGCAATAGCACACTTAAACGCAAAGAATTGATTGTGAATTATAATATAACTACATATGCTTAAACGAGTTATGCGACTCATTGTCTGCGTTTGTCAAGTACTACACGTACATTCATTCTAAAATTATCTATTAACTACCCTTTGCACCACTATTACAGTAACCGTCATCATCTGCACAGAAGAACACCAATATAGGACTTTCCCTATCGTCTCATAACTATAACGTAAGTAGGTATAATGGCAACATTAGGACTATTATAAACAATGTTATATACAGTAAGAACGTAACAATTTTAAGAGCGACACAAAACAAATTAAAATGCATAACTTTGTTGATCTAGTCTCAGTTTCATCTTGAAAAGAGCAGATGTTACGTAAAATTGTGAAACACACATCTTGTCCATTTTCCGCTGCCTTTATGCCACAGCACTAGAAATGGAACTGCAAGTTTTCAACTCTACATGAACTTCATCATCATCTTGAATATTATACGAGTACAATTGCTTCTGGGGGAATCTCATTTCTTCTCTGCCGACGACTTCGCGCATTTCTGAGTCCACATAGAACAACCTCATCTTTCCGGACGCGACTCCCACGATTGGTTCCAAGTTATTCTTTGAAAAAAATGAGGAAAGTTGGTTAATGAGTCCATCAAAAATTCATAGCGAGCAACCCATTCTAATTTTATGAGTTGACTCACTTTCAACTCTGTAGTTGTCAAATAGACACTTAACGAGCGTTCCACAATGTTTTTCCCAAAGCAAATTCTGACTTTGACTCGTGTCGTTGGCTTCAAATGAACATCGACGAGGGGAGCAAGTTCCCCATGAATGGCTACCAGTTCAGCATATCTAAAACAGTGTAAAGAAAAGAAAAGTGCATTAATATTTCAAGTAGCCAAGTAGTAGCTTCAAGAAGTTTGCGAATTTATAGCTAATCCAACATTAAAGCGGACATTTACAGGTAGCGTTTAGTCACATGCTTTTTTGACATTTTACCGTTCAGGTTTATCCTCCTGCTGTACGAACCGTCGTATAAATGCCCTCTCGGAGTCCTCCCGTTCCGTATGAGAAATTTTTCCTCCATTCAATTTTTTTATATTTGGTAACAAAGATACCGCCAACTGTCGTCTTTCATGTGCTACACAAATCATTAAAAAGTCACATAAAAACTCTAATCAACATATCTCAAATGAAGTGAGCAACTCAAAAGATGATGAAAAACAACTGTATCCTCATAAAATATGAATAGCCATAAGAGCCAGCGATTTCATTTATCACTTTTGAAGCTAATCCATTTATATCTTGTCAAGTGGAGAATGATGTAGGTTGTACTCACGCATGTAGAGAGAGAGAGAGAGAGAATGAAAACAGCTTTTGTTCATTTCAATGTACCTGTCATCTCCGACAAAAATGGTATTCCCTGAAGTCTTAGGTCAGTCAAAGAAGGAAACTTTTTCAGACGAGATACATCAGTCATTTCTTTCAGGGACGTATTTGCAATATTCAAGCTCTGCAAGTTCTCAAAGTTTTGAGATGCATTCTCGGGTATCGAGCTTATAGGACAGTCGGCCAAGCACAAATGCCTCAGCGAGGGGAAGCAAAAACCTTGAAAACAGATTGTAATAAAAAAAAAAGCAGTGAGCATCATCATATACCATGTGACATTGAAATCATCGTCGTTGAACACCCAGATTCTGTTAAATGTTAATCCAAAGAACGCATAAGTACAATACTTCAAAATATCATTTTGCAGTTTTTGCACTACTTCATAATATAATGATTATGAAGGTCATGTCATCTGTCTATAGTCGTGTCATACAAAACCATATATTAATTAATATTAATATTTGTATACCTAATTTCGAAATATCCTCCCAGCTTGTAACGTGATTGCCATCAAACATAAGTCTTCTCAAATAGGGAAACGAGCAACCCTCATCTTCCTCACTGGAACTGCCATTTCCACTGTCAGTGCTATCGCTTCGATTGCACGAAGGAGGTAACAATATCATCCCATTGTGGCTGTTGCGTTGTGATGAGGCACTCATTGTCCCATTTTTAATTCCAGATAGGTCCACAACCACAAACTCATTTAGGGATAGATGCAATTCCTGAAGTGTTGTGCAATGTCGGAGAAGAAACCAAACAGACTCCCATGACACATGTGTCCCGATTAAGATCAGTACAGAGAGACGAGGTAGCACTGGAAATCGAAACGAGTTTTCCAAATTTGACGCTGCCAATTGGGCTGATAAACCGTTGAAGCTGAGATTCAGAAAGGAGACTGACGGTGTATGTTGGAGTATTTTGGAAATCTGCCAAAGAAATCGAATAATTAGGTCATTTTCGGTGTGCAGCTATTGACATGACACGCTTTCATTTCCCACTCATTCCATTCGGTGCTGTACCGAATCTAGAATGTTGCGCAAGGCACATAACTCATTGCAGGAAAAATTCGGCGAGTAACCTAAATTCGTGAAAAACAGAGGATCAGTTTGGGAATATGCAATGTTTGGTATTGGTACACAATGCATACACGCAAGTACATAGGTACATTCATCCTTGAGTTTGCCTTCCCATTTCAATGTTTATTTTTAAGACAGCAAGCAGCACACTCATTCACGATCATTGCCATGTGTGTTTGAAGTAATTTGCGTAGCCCCAAGTTTATTTATGGAATATGACATGATTCATTTCTAACACAATACAAATATTTCCAATTTTTAACTGAATTTATTTTAAACGTTTCAGCTTCGAAAAGTCGGAACATCTTTGGCATGTGTCTGAACGACATGTGTCCCTAAATGTCAAACTTGTTAAAATGCACACACCATAATATACACGATGTATTGATAGCACGAGTAATGCCACACTTTTCACATATGACAAGCGAGCAAACTGCAGCCTGCAATTAAATTTGAACTTAATTTGTAATAAAATCACGGTTTTCTACGAGTTTTACCTCACATAGGGGCACCACCCTTTCTTTTCTGCCAAGTCCAACAAGTTCTATTAGGACTGTATCAACAAGACATAAAGTAAATTATTACGGTTTGCATACACCACTTTTACAACTTTTGTACGAATAACCAGTTCTTGTATTCATATGCTACGCGTGTATGCAATCCCCTGCCCTGTTGGATGACTTTACATACATATATTGAAAGGGAGTTTCTCGATATTTACTTTGTGAAATCGAAGGAAAACCTTACTTCTTTGGATACCTTACAAATGAATGAACGCGAATTTCAATGAAACAATACCGGTCTTCACGTATATTAATTTCACAAAGTCTCTTCACCAGAAAGTCAAAAATTTTGACTAACTATGAACAGGAAATCATAATACACTCGTTTGACCTGTCAAAATGTATAATCTACACCGGAATTAATAATTTTATTCATAAGATCTAACTTACTGATCAAAGATGAAATCGCAGTAACACAATCAGAATCGAAACCACAAAATTACAATTTCGAAACAAAAGACAACAAAACACCATCATATTCTCAGTAATTACACACTTTTACCTGTTAGACGTTACATGTCCTTCGTTATAAGTATCAAAGACGTTTGCGCTTTCAGTTTTGCCTATACCCAACTCGCTCCCACGGTTAAATCTTGACTAACAGGTCAATTAAATATACAATATGGATTTGTGTGATGACTTGAGTTTTTGATCAACTCTCGTAGTGCTATTGATATTGATCTCAGACATTCGTGTATGCTGCACCTCAATATGCAGTTCTTGTCTACAAACGAAGCAACTTTTGCATGAAACATTGAAAAAGAAAGTGATTTTTGATTCCCCTAATTCTGCTTCCTTGTTGTTCCCTTTGCCAAAAGAATAATAAGTAAAATTGAAAATAGCAAAATTGACCTAAAGGCTCCATTGACCTACAACAACATTTTCCATAAAACACGCAAGTTGCTTTTACCCTCTTACACCACATATTATATTATAATGATCTTGGAAATAAGGGATGAGATGAGGATGCAAATAATTTAAAAGCTAAAAATGACAATCTTATGATTAATTACCTATTACCTACAATCTACAATGGTCCCATTATACATCTCATCACCGTTCCTTGTTTAATGCGTTATAAATTAATACACATCGTATTTATGAAAGTTTTGCGCCGCTCTTGCCAATTGCATGCTGCATCACGCAACGCGTCTAGACGCAGCCGCATGCATTCCAAATCTTTCGACAAGTCACTTTGTGATACTGCAGTTGATCAACAGTCAATATTACTAATTGGACAGGTTTTTCGTGAGAAATTTCATTTTTCAGGGTGATCCTATAATTATAAATAAATACTCTATAAAACAAAGTGTATGTAGATATTCCATTGGTTATACCACGCACGGTAGCTTACAAATTTTTAATCATTTGAAAAGTGCCGAATTATGTTCCCTGTCTGACACTCGTTTTTACAATATCCCATTACAATTCTTGCCAACTTCAAGCACAGGATGTGCTGCTTATACTTATGACTCCTGGTCATGACCAGTGATTATTTTACGAATAAACTAACCAAATGATAATGACTCCGGGCTCCGTTATAAATTCTCATAAACTTGTTATTTACATTTTAAATTCCAATTTGTACAATTAAAATCGTGACAGGTGCGGTGTAATTGGAATGTGATGCTAAGTCTAGGACTAAAATAGTGCTGTATATATGCCTCATCCCGGTTGAGGTAATCTGTTATTTATGCATGTTTACACTTGAACTAGGTGATGCACTTGGGACTCTACTCTACACTACACAGCTTAAATATTGAAGTAATCAGTGTCAACCAAATATGGAAGAAAAACATGTGCATATAGTGGTTTCGTACGATAACAATGCCATATTTGACGAAAAAGTGCTTTGAACTCGGTTCGTCATATGAGATAGCGATTCGGTACTTTGGCAGGCACTAGCAAATTTGAATGCATTAACCATTCGAGTGACTCACCAAACGGATTTTTTAAAGGATTGTATATAATCATCGTACATATAATAACCTTAGCCTTTGTTTACGTTTCCTTGAGGCGAGAAATGCTGTCAGAGTCAGAAGAATGCACTTCATAAATATTCACTGAAAGAAAAGGGCATTGCATTATTATGAAAATTACAATGCATCGCAGTTTTTCCTGCAAAACTCCCACGCATAATTTTCATCCTTTAAGAGATGGAGATGAGAGATGACCTGCAAAACGCCAGCAGACGTGCGGTACCAACTTGTTGGTTTGCTTTTACTAGTTGAAGTTATTAGCCTTAATGGTCAAAATCCATTTTGATCAAAAGGAGGATATATAACTCTTATCTGGTGTACTGCGCAGAAACCGATTTGCCAGATGAGAACTACGTAGTGTTTTTGTTTATAGCTGTGTGTATTCGAAAATTACCATTATTAATACACCCCAAGGGAAAATAATGATAAAGTAGATGTGCCAGAAGATTATTTCCCCAGAATTGCAGTTTGATCCAAGGGAAGAAGTAACATGACATGGGAGTGTTCGCATATATATACAAGTTCATTGTCAATGTCAAAAAATGTACGGGTGATTGGTTTCACAAGTTCAGATTCAAACATGATAAAAAAAGCTGGTTCAATCAACAATTGCTACCCCCTACGATTAAAAATATAAATGAACAAATATAGCGAATAGATGATGACTAATATGATGCACAGTAAATGGTTATTCTTTTAAAATAGGAAAAAAATTATTTGAGTTATGCAGATTATCAAAATATAAGCATCAAAAACGGTGTACGTATACTGGTATACTGATAGTACGATGCATACAACGACACCATGTAACCACGTACATGTATCCTGATTCCGCCCACATGTCCAAAAATGCAGAATAACAGAGTCCAAATAAGGGATAATTGCTGTGAGCTACGATTTTCTCAAGAAGTTCATGCAACTCACAGCTGTGAGTTTACATTTCACCACGGAATATCTCTTTATTACGCAGCAGCACAGATGATGAGCGACTGGCAAGGTACATTTTGACATTTTAGGTATCTTTCTGCGTTGTTTGACCTGCAGGATATACAATATGTTCGGTCGGACATTTTTTGCTGAACCTAGGTCGTTCGTTGGTCGTTCCTTAAACACGCCAGTGGATGATCTATTATCATCTTCTCTCGTCTTCATATAACAGTTATGACTTTAAGTGGGCTAAATTGGGGTAGATTAGTTTAGCATTTATTCGAAAGAAGGATATAAACTTGACATGGGATTGTTGTGCTCTGTGTTGTCGTTGTCACATATGAGGGGGATGCATGAGGTTATTAGAGCTGAACCAACGTCACCATTTGCCATTACCAAAACGTATAATGGGACAGAAGAGGAAGGACACTTTGCAGTTTTTGATATAGATATATAGGATGCGTTGAAGTAATATGAAAGTTTAGATTAGGGAATGAAAGTGCATTTTGCGACTTACTGTTACATTACATGAAGAACCTACATTCCCCGAACCAATTCGCCCAAGCAGGTTTCGTTTCAATACTATATAATTTCCACAAATTCTCGAGGGATTCGTTAATTCTCTCTGCATTTTTAGGAGAAATCACATCAAAGCAATTATGGACTTTTACAGTTTTACCCAGATTTGCTTATTTGTCCTGAACGTAATGAAACTGAAATTTTTCCGTCATGATTCCCGAAAGCATTGTACAAAATCGGTATGGCCAATTTTAAAGAAAGAAAGAAATAATACCACTGGAAGCTTAGATTTTGCTTCTTTCTTACCTCACTCCATTGTGTCAGTTGATTATGGGCCAGGTCAATCTCGATAACTCCTGCGCAGGTCTTCCGTAAAGAACTTTCATCTCCAGCAGAGTCAACGTCACACGAGTTGAGGATCTAATAATAATCATAATATTCTAAGTAAGTAAATAATAAATCATAATCATTCATATATGAATACATCAACACTATTTTTAGCTTTGGATATGGATATCAACTTCCACATGAAGGCATATGAAAAATTTATTTTTTAAAAGATTTTGAAGACGCGTATGGATATACAGCAACGCTACTTTTTGCTGCGTTTGCGTCTGTCTTGACATACTATATTGCTAATTAGGCGTTATGTTTAAATATTATATACCATGGGTATATATTTATATATATCGTGTCAATTAATGCATATGATATCCTGGTGCACAACCTTGACCTTGTCTTCGTAAGTTGGAAGAAGAACTATGCTTGAATAAACAAAGTTATACAAAAATAACGATTGATTGAGCTGGCAATAAAACCACTATTATTCATCACAGAATATGCCACATATACAGGTAGGTGCCTCACGCATTTGTCTGTGGAAGCATAATAAAGGAGTGTTGACGAAACAAAAAAAAGATGGATATTGATATATCTAAGCCTATCAAACAATGCTCATCATCATTAAATTCGTGATCAGCTTGTTGGGCATCTGAGGCTTATAGGTCTATCGACAACTAAACAATGATCATTCATTGATCACAGTCTTGGTACTAATAATAGCAATTATACCAAAAATTTCGTGACCAACATGTGAATAGTGACATAATGCAAATGAAATCTCGCTACCAACGACCATATCCTAATGACTATCAATAGTGTAATCCTGAGTCGCAAATTTTCATTTTTGCCCAAGAACTAGCGATCCAAGTCCAAGTTTTTTGTGTTTGGTCTTTTGCGCGATAATTCACAACACGCTTAGAATCTACGCCTCTAAAATCTCTGCAGACAATCATTTCCATATTTCAATCTGCGTCTACATAGAAGATGCTGATCACTTGTCTAAACAAGCCGTCTCATGTGAAATGCGTTTTTCTTGTTTAACACACGAGCGTCTTGAGCTTGGAGTACGCTTTACGCTCAGGTTTGCTTAAACGATTAATAAGTTGTAGATACTTATATATCGTATGTATTTCAAGGTATACAAAATTTTCTCATCGTCACGTCACTGTTGGCTGTCTTTGTTCGCTGAGAATTGTATCAAGCTCACTGTCAACGCAGCATCAGCGTCTCTTAAAATTATATTTTATTATCACAGCCCTCGTGAGTAATTGAAAGCAAAAGTAAGCTCTGTCTTGTCATTCAGAATTCAGCAAAACTCAAAAGCTGTTGAGACAGTTAAGACACGACCCATAATATTTATCTTTATACTCATTCTATATCATATTTTATATACATTCCTCGACGTAATCAGGTTTCCTGGTCTCGTTGATTTACCATTTCGAAACTTGCCTACATATCGCACAATTTGCACAGCTTGAATGAACATACAGTCCACAGTTACAGTGTGCAATAGTCCGCACGTGAATGCCTATTGGTTTATTTATCATCACTCAAAAAATATCAAAAATTCTTCCCTGCTGTGTTCCACAGCCATGAGAAATTCATTGACGCTCTTGAGCTAATTCGAACATACTCCGAATATAATTCGCGTCATCACGATGATGTTAAAGGTATATCTAGCATCTATGAAGTTTTTATAGTGGTTCGCTCAAATTGTGAATTGCTCGTCAACATGAATAAGAATATATACACCAGGCCCAGTAAAACACGTGTTAAGGATGGATACAGTTTCATGCCTTTAACAACATGACACGACATACATAGTTTTCAAGCCATGTGCGCATATCATTATGAGGACGACAGGTATATAGGTATAAAAAATTTGGCGAAAAATGTAGTTACGAAACAGTTTGTCAGTCAAAAAACTAGGGATATATGTCTTGACGAAAAGTAAAAGCTTTNAAAAAACTAGGGATATATGTCTTGACGAAAAGTAAAAGCTTTGTGCTGCAGACGTTATGTAATTTTTAACAAAGAATTATTGTACAGGCAAAGGATACGCGTGTACTCATACTACTTGCTCGTATAACACAATAGAACTTTTAAAGGACTATCCGTATTTTATGACAGTAATTGCAGTTCCCTCGTTCTATATAATATTTTATCAAAAGTTTAATGCCAGTAGACTGTATAGTTCAATTTGCCATGCAAAAATATTTGAACCGCAATTTGTATTTTTTGGCTGAGGTTTTACACAATGAAAAGGAATTTTTGTTGATAATTGACTTCAGTCAGGGTGCTCGGTAATCGCTTTCATTTCAAGTTTCGACAAAAGTTTTTTTCGCGAGTCGCGACCAAAACCGCAGCAAACAACTTACCTACCTATATACGAAAACTTTTAAAAAGCCTTTAAAAATGAAATGAGAGTTTATCATGCCGCTGTGAAGGTTGAAGTGTGCTGGCCTTTTCGTTTGTTGGCTTAGTGCAGTTTCTGCTGCAACTCATAATATTCAAATCTGTCATCAAAATGGGAGACCTTGTATTGCCTTATTTTCATACAAATACGTTCCATTTCATATTCGCGTGTCAATTATATGAGATAAGTGCGTATTGTGGTTCTTGTGTTTGTTTTTCTGAAATGCGCTAGTCCACACGTGTACATTTGTACATGGAAATCTCCGATAAGAAAAAGGTGGAACACCTATCATATGAAATGACCAATGCAAAATAAGTGAACAAGGAGCATACAAATTGGTATTCTGTAGAAGCAGACTTCTCTGCCTCCTACACAGCACCTCCATCAAACAACATTACTCAGTTATCGTCTCAAATGCCAACGTCTACTACGGAGATTTTTCCCTAATTGTCGTTGGACAATTATGACCTAATTTCCATAATACATACATAATGTTACAGATACCGATAAATGCATGGGCAACTTATGTGTTTGTGTGAACTAGTACCACATGGGTTGCTACTTTTTTTGTATTTTCAGCGTAAACTTTGGACATTTCCCCGTTGACAAAATTGGAGAATCATTAGTTTATAACAATGCGTTTTTAGCACGAGTCACGGGGGAGTCAATTTAGTCAAGACGTGTAAAATATGCTCAACACTTGTTTGAATAACAACCTAAATTATATTTAAGTATTTCCTGTAGGCATACTGTTCTTGTTTGTAATGCACACCTTTTGGTTGGATTTGGTTGTAGAATCTGCTGGATAGGTCAGCATTGTCAAGTTTCTTCGCTTCTACACGGTGCATATACTTAGATTTTGTTAGATTAAGTATATCCCCTCCTACACAACAACTTTGTCGTGACTTTTTTAAATGACACATTTGCGTTTTCTGTCCTAATACTTCGTCGTGAAATAAGAAATGTTATTATCTATTAATTACTAGTCTGTGGTAATGAAGACCAAGACAAAAATGTGTAAACTTGTTCAGTCTGTAATCTGTCGAGATGAAATATTGACAGTATTGACACGCCAGTAAAATACCGTGTTTCTCAACCCACATTAATTTTTCCCAGAAACTACAACTCCTATCCCTCCGCACTGAATTTACTTGTGATATGTATTCAAATAAAAACACGATCAAAACCACAATGAGTTGTGTACGTTGTAACATTCCGCTTGCCTATTTGCGCAGCGTACTAAAATTATGTAAATAAACAACGATGATATTCCCATTCTATCATCTATTCAGCTCTCAACCATCTACTCCACGCGGTTACCTCATGTTCGTCTGGCAAAGCTAACTTGCGAACCAAATTGAATTTAAGAATACCCAAAGACATTTTTTGTCTTCCTTCATTGACACGATCACCCATCATCGTCACATATCAAATCAACTTAATATTTTACTTGTTTCGTAATCTAATCCAAATAAAAGCGAGAATTCAAGACAAGGACAGCTATCATTAGTAATAGTAATAAAGCAACCTGAATTCAATCAAGTTACACGGTTTAAGTAATGGTCCAAAGTACAATCTTCATATAAGACAACATTCACATTGTTGAACTATCCTCGTCAAAATGATCAGTCATGTCTAGTCGAATACAAGCCCATTTACAATTTTACACTTGTTACTCCTGAGTTGCTTCATATGTAACAGAGTAACCTTGATTCTCACTCCTCAACTATGCGACTATGACTTCATGTACTATCTGGGTTTGGGTATTGCGGACTACTGCTTGTGAGTATCCATTATTTACTTGCTTTGTTTTGTTCTGGGACTTGGTCAAGTTTGATGAACAACGGGTACACGCTCCAAGCAGCAGCAGCATGATGAAACAACAACATAAAATACATGATCCACAGTCCACAGAGCTAATTTAAATGTTTATTTTGAGATTGGGTTTTAAGACTTTATATTTCCTTCTCATAATGCTTCCAGTTTTAAAGGTTTTAAGTATCTTTTCCTTAAAAAATTTCCTGTGCCATGGTTGAATCAAGCCATGCAGCATAAAACATCTGCCAAATGCATCAGCAAGTCATTGAGATTCATGCACTAAAATACGTAGTGTAACTCGCAGGTGGTAGCGCAGAACAAAGACAACTGGATCGGATTCACGGTAACTTAACTTTGCATGGCCATGGGTTTGTGATCACCACTATCTGATCTGAGAGTATCTACTCAATTCTGTATGATATATGTAATTTCTCAAGCGTTTGTTCTTTAGCATAAAGCCACCACTAATTCTCCAAACTATTTTTTTCTTTTATGGTGTACTTAAGATAACCGCCAAGTCAACCCACCATCTACGAGGTAGTAAAAACTGAACGTCAAGGAAAGGGAAAAACAAAACTACGCTTTTGAGAACCTTTGTCCCTTGAACAAAATGGATGCTTATGTTTTCATGCGTTCTGTGTGGTAGGTGGTAGTAGTGTGGTAGCAAAAATGTATTTTCGTGTACATCCCCAAGAATAACACCAAGCAGATATAAAAAAATATGTAAAAATCTTTAACAAAAGTTTTGCTTACAAGTAGTCTGGGTATCGATTTCCTAGGACCAACTCTTGGCACATAGATTCCAATCGGTGCTTCACAGTCATTACCATCCTGGCCGTATTTGGCCTCGATTGCATCCAATAAGGAAGGCATTGTTCACATTTTACATATGAAGAAAACGCTCTTTCGAGTTGTAGTATTCCTGTGATTCTTCGCCTATTTCTACTTCATGTTTTAGGGTTAACTTAAAGCTGTGTTGATGATGATGTACATGTACATTACATTTAGCGATTATTGATGCACTTCACTTTTGATCCACGTGACACTCACATCACAATAAAAACATTCGGAAAAAAATCTGTGTCAAACTGGAGTAACGTCTGAATGACGTAAATTAAAAGGTTGATCGTGTTGAAATTGAGGATTTCCTTGTACAGAAGACATATATTATTATTGCATGGCACAAGTAAATATTGTGTAAACGGGTCGCGAACAGATCATCAATCAAACAATTTGCTGATGTCTTCTAACACCCCACCCAGTTGAGAAACACACTGGAGAACTCATACATTGAGAATTATCTTTTCATTCGGCAGTAAGAAGTCTAGTTTGGCTCGATTCACTCCTCCATGAAGATATCAGTCCTGGAAACACATAGATTTAAAAAATCCCATTCATTAGTGGTGCTAATCTCTAATAGACCTTTTACACACCATTTGCTTTAAATACATTTAGCTTCATTCTACCACTTAAATGTATGTCATTTGTCTGTCACGTTACACCACCTGGAGCAATCTTATGGTTTTGAGCTCAATTCTCATGTCACCGTCCCCTGCTGGCATATAAACGTTATCCCCAACGCCCTATTTACCGGAAATGTGGAAAAAACTAGTTTTTCCATGCCTTCGTGTACGTATTACATCTGTTTTTGTTTCGTTTCCATACTCCGGTACCCTACTTTCCTTTCCCATCTTAAGGCAAAATAAACTATTTTACGGTGATGTTGTTCAATCCTGATGTCCACATGCACCTAGCATATGCCAAAACTCTAGCCTTCCACATACCACCGTCTTTGTCACGAAAGTATTATACAGAAAAACTGCGTACACAGCCTGCTGTTTTTCCTGAATGTGCGTAAGTGAAAAATGATGCTTACAGCTGCATGAGAACACGTAGCGAATGCATGTTACGAACGCATGTGTGTTGTTTCTGTGCTTGTCCTGAACCAAGAAAAAAATTAGGTTATGCTAAACTAGCGAGTAGCTGAAAGCTTAGAAAGCTTGATGGAAGTAAATATACCTACCCATATCACACCATGCATGCTGAAGATTTGTTAATAGATATGATTTTTTTTAAATATATAACGTCCAGGAAGTTACTCGTGATGCATATTATATTTTTTGTCAGAGTATACAAAAACAACGAAAAAATACTCCGGTACAAGTTTGCCCCATTGACTGTATAGAAAGAAAATGCTAAATGCATCTAACACATATTGAAATGTATTGAAAGCACGAAAGACGCCAAATTCTGGTAAATAACTTTCTGACTTCCGCTATAGCTAAGCTCAGCTGAGCAACTAGCGTTCACTGCTGCTGGGCTTCATTATTATTTTGGCTTTTCGATTTGGCCCTAAAAGTGTATTGGATTACCTCATGTTCTGTTTTGTGGTTTTTACTCTGGCATGCTGTATAAACTAGCTTGTCAATATAAACATGGCGATCAATAAAACACTTCTGTAATGGAACTCACAACATGAATGAACACGAAACTGTGCAATAATATCAGTTCTCCTGGAAAATGCTCGTGTTTATATGAAACAC
Organism: Dicranocentrus wangi; assembly: GCA_036850665.1. NCBI lineage: Eukaryota > Metazoa > Arthropoda > Collembola > Entomobryomorpha > Entomobryidae > Dicranocentrus > Dicranocentrus wangi. Next base: position 21,853 of record JAANSN010001519.1, read on the forward strand.
CATAGCCCTACTAAACACTTCCATCGGATGCACTCCTCTGGTTTCTTCACGTCTCGGTCTCTCACTAAACTCTTCTATCAAAGTCGTCACTTTCGCCAAACATTGACTCCCTCGTCAGAGCACACACTCCACACTCCACTTTTATGAAAACGAAACGTGATGCTCACGCAATCGTGTCAGTAAAATTAGAACGAAAGAATACAAAATGCAAATGAAAAATCAAGAATCAAGCATGAAGATCACAGTCTTTCACTTGCACAAAGTGCAACTCAGCATGGCGCAGCAATCCTATTATTAATATGGATTTGCAATTTTGGATATATGCAATATCCCCACTATAAAATCGCATAACAGTCCTTATGCAATGACCTGACTGATCCTGACTGGTAGTACACACTGAATCGACGTAACACAACAAATTTTATTGACTACATGAGTAAAGGGGCACTTCTTAGCAGCCAAAAACCCATATTTTTTCGTAAATTGGAAAGATCAAAGACCATTTTGTTAAACTAAATAAGATCATTACAAAGGAGGAGATAACGCGTTTAACTTATAGATCGTTACGTGAAGGAGAACACTAGTATTTCCTTGTTTAACACGAATTTTTGCACTTTGTTCTGTTCTGAAATTGTTGTTGAACTGTTTATCCTTTAGATCAGCAAATCTCGTAGTTTTGTCTTTATGAGTCATGGGCCTTTCAACATTTAATTTGTGACTTGATGTTGATATGATGTACATACATGTAGGTATTACACGTAAGGATCCCAAGGGACCTGCAAATATCATATCTAAAAAAAGTATCTCATTTGTATGGAGGTAGATCTTAAGTCTTGTGAAAGATATTTTTTCTCTATTCTCATACTTTTCTTGTCTATATGCGGTATGCATGATACTCGAACAATTTTAGTTATCGTCATGTCATATACAATACAATGCAATGAGTGTGATATGCATGCCTGTAATCCCTTAATCTAGGCTAAAATCAAGGTACATATGAGCATAAACGAGTGCACAAATTAATAGTGCTTAATGGCAAATAATCTTAACCTAGTGCCATTCCTTTGCAATTCACCACCTATCCTATCACAATCCAGCTAAGTATATCATAGTTTATTTTGCATAAAATTGGTATAATCATCTGATATGAGAAGTTTGTAGTGGACACGCAAAATTCATACAGACACATACTTTTTCCTCGCATACACGCATAATATCGTGTAGTCCAAATGATATGATATATGGCTACATTGAAATCTCTAATTTAGTGACGCTACGTACGCAAGCAGAAACACAGAACTCTCGGTCATACATAGAGTTTGTGATGTGAAGTTCATAACTGACATTGTGTCCTGTTCTTTTCACGATGTGTGGGTTTGCCACCAAATAATAGGTGACCTAAAATAGATTCACGATGATCACTATTATCGTCGACGATATGGCTATATTTTTACAGTATTTATATTTATATTAAAAATTTGACAGAATTGACCACAGTCAAAACGATATAGACGACTTGTCCAATGGTGATTTTCAGTTTTGGTCAATAAAAAAAGCTGCAATTGTCAGCAGCTATTTATAACATTAAATGAACTGACTTTTGTATAATATGATTAGAATAAGTACCACATAAACCTGAAAATATGCGTCATAAACAAACGCTAAAATAAAGTGGCTGATTCGCAAATTGAAGTAAAGTTATTTCACCCTTTCCATTCTGTCGCATACTTTGTTTCTTTGTGTTGCTAAAACTTGTACATATAGAATTATCCCAATGTATCGTTTCTAATCACGCACGAGTAGCCAAAGATTGTATTTCAACATGTACATCTCACACTCGAGAAATCAGTATTGGTCTATATTCCTAGTATTTCATGCATCATTTCCATGCATGCCATGCTCCTCTGGGTCTCCCTTTTATTGGGTATGCATGAACAGAAGTGACGATGATTTGAAAAACCACAGCAAAAAATGTCACATTAACAATTACTTTTAAATCAACCCCATTCCACATTCAAAAACTCTTTTCGATTCGCTGACTAGAGAAGCTACCTATGAGGCGTTAAACAAAATCTCACAAAATGTATAAACGCAATCCCTTCGTCACACCAATACCACACTATATGACGTTTCAATTTAAACTGTAATACTAGCTCATTTATACCATATTATGATGTACCTCGGATGGATGATATTGGTCTATCTCATTTCATATATCTTAAATAGCGCATTTAAACGGCTGAAAACCAAATTATGCTAATACGCCTTCCGGTCTTTCACATTTGAAATGGCAAGACACACCGGCAAAGTGAAATTTGTACTAGTTAAATATAAATGTAGTGTTTGAATTGCAAATAATGTGACTTACATTATGCGCACTACCCTACCCACTCCATTTCTCAGCACCATGTGAATATTTTTACATTAATGACACAAAAGAAAACACAAATGCACACTTTTCCTTTTCATTTCATGCAAAAATTGAAATGTGCTTCGATTCTGTTTAAAAGTCCATAACTATCTATCTGTGTACTACGTATTTCTACAACTGCACTGAGCATAACCCGAAACTAAACCGCTGTATGTTTAAAAACATGTATGTCTAACAATAAAAATCCACGACAGTGTTTGTAGGGTTGTGTGTGGTTTATACTACTTGGCACTCACGTTCCAGCCCAGTTGACTGTGAACCTGGGCCTGTCAAAACGGAAACTCAATTTTGCAAATGAAACCACGTAATTGCCAGTCCTTTTTAGCTATAGTGGTTCACCCCATCCGTTCCCATCTCTTTAAAAGAACACACTTTGTTTATACCTTATGGAGTGGACGGCCGCACAAAGAATAGGAGCAGCTGCACAGCAGCGATGCAACTACAACTTGAGTAATGAAACCCCAGCTGAAATATTCACATGAAAAATGTAGTACACTCATTTTTAACTCACGTCTACGCTTACACGCATGAAAATAATAAAACAGCTGAAGAGCGTTAATCATAACGATTATATAGAGACCTGCCTGTAGTCTGTAACAATGTGATTTCATCAGACACGGAGGATCATCTATAGGCAATACAATTCTATATGAAAAAAATAGAATGCAAGCACGTTGCACACTAGGCAAGTTATTTCATACGACACACGTCTGCGTCTAACCTATGAAATTAAAATGCACTGTGGCAATAATAAGAAAACAATATTATTATCCACTTGATTTTTTCGATGACATAAAAATTAAGGGAACACAGAAGACTGTAATGAGTGTGTTACCAAACACCAGAGCTACTCAGTGTAGAAAACACAAGTACCTACACAATCACCACCACATTTTACACCACTTTATCGCTTTGCAATATTTTCCTTGCCAGAAGTAGAAGCCTATTTTCCCAAATAGACACTCAGGTAAGGTGCGCACATCATGAGTGACTGGCGTTTTTATGAATAATGAAGTAGTTTGCAGAAGTGTGTGCTGGGATATCCTCCCTCTACTCGGACTACTCGGAGTCTACACAGAGGATGAGCCCCTTATGCACAACAATATTTCGACTATAAAGTTGAGACTTCTGGGTCTATCTATTCTTATCCATACACTCATTTTTTAGTTTTACCTTTAGCCTTGTTTTGGTTTCCACTACACACTTTACTTTGCTTTTTGTGCAAATGGTATTAGCGTATAAAAATATCACAGAGCAACAATAACAATGTATGGGAGGAAATGTATCCTTACCCCTCGATTATGTATTTTGAACAAGATCAAATTTCCAAATGGTTATTCATTCCTACGGATAAGAGCAAAAGACAGTGTGTACTTACATAAAGTTGGTGCAATAAGATGTACACGTTGTTGTGCACTTCACTCATCCTCAGATGAAAATGACAAAGGTTGAAGAAGCTGAATAATAAAGGTCTATATAGACTTCTCTCTCGTGTGTCGTGCATGCAATGTGGAGGTTTCAGTTCGAGATAATCGTTTCAACTTCTGATAAAAAAACTTGCGTTGAGGATTTTGCTGAGATGAATGTCTATTTTTGCAATGGTTTTTTATTTTCAGTCCTGAAGTTACAAGGTAGCGTAGTAGTCTATGTTTGAGTGATAATGCGAAATTGTATCTTTGCAAGTTAAGAGTGAGAAGGTGCAATATTGCATTGTATGTAACTAAAAGCAGAAAATTCGTCAATTGTGTTCAATGAGCAAATTGTGAAGGCTCAAGTTTTCCTATGTATTATTCAGATTATTAATTTCTTCAGTACATTACGTATAGTTATGTTATGTGAATGCAAGCGCTGCTTTTTATATCGGAGCAGAGGCAAGGCTCGCGCTCACCTTACGTCGACAAAATATAGTCACAAATCCTAAATCGTGGCAATGGAGTGCCACCACAAATATCGTGTATAACAAAACACTGCAACAATGCACAACAGTGGCAAATGATATTCTTGTAAACTACACGCTTTCATGTGAGTAATACTCCGCGTGCAAGAGCAAAACGAAAATTATGCTCACAACAATCACAAAAATACGCACATAAAATTAGACAGAGTATTAGCTTTTTCTGCAAAGCCAACTTTGCCTTCTCTTTACTTCTTCTTGAGTTGATGCTGAACACAAACTGCGCGATGTTGCACAAAAAAGTGTCGTTTTGGCACAGCAACAGCAGTGCAAAGCACACAGGCTATAGGGTAGAAAAGAGTCAGAGACTGACAAAGGGAGCAAGCGTCTCCAAAACATATGATGGACCCAAATAATAACATTGAACCAGCTTGTGTTTTGTGTTGTTGAAGCCGTAGCTATATGTACGACTACTATGTACTATATTATGTATATTTTTGTAGTGCATGCATACATACATTACATACCACCTCGATATTACGGCGTGATACGGATCTCTTTGTAACATAAAAGAGAATTGTACACATGCTTTTGGAGACCAGAGACTAGGTTTGTAGTTTAGTTAGGGTACGCACTGAAACGCATGAACAAGAAATTGTAGGGGAAAGAGCAAGTTTTGCTTTTTTGCTTTGCTTTTTAGCACTTTTAGCAGGAGCACAGGACGTGAGTTGGTCGCATGCAATGAACATGTAAAAAGCATAAGCATACTAAAGGTTCATTGAGCAGCAGCACATCAAGCATCGTCAACAACAATAAAATGAAGCATTGGAAAAGCTCAGCAGAGGATTCGGAATTATGTGGTTATGCTTAAAGAATGTTTAATAAATGCCTAATTGTAAGTTCAAAGCGCATTTCGGCTTGTCTTTATGCTTTGGAGATGTGTTACGAGTTTAGATTTACATATATGGGAATAGAATGAGATTAGGTATCTATCCTATCCACAGCATATGGAGAGAGAATGTGCGTCGTTTGAACAATAAGTGATAGTAATGTGCATTTTAACTCGTCGTCAGTACAGCGACTAGGTAAAATGGTATCTGGTTGAGGTTGACTAGATTAAATTTTTTTTTTTAAAACAGGTAGATTCGCTGCTCGATAGTTGGATAGTAGACACACACGGCTTAGGGCGAGTTAATAACAAAATCTTAACGGAAGTAGAGCAAAGTTAAAATGTAAAGTTACCGTGGACCAAGATATCTTAATGGACATACTGCATAAACTATGGTCTATTACTTAGTTATTTTCGAAATAATATTTTACTTCGGGGAAAAAGGTTTTAGCCCGGTCACGCAAAGGTGAAAAGAGATTTTAGAGGGAAAAATTCAGGGAAAGTCCTTTTTTCTCTTTGAACGTTCGCCTCATATCAAGGTTCATAATAACGAAAAGCCTTGAACCTCAGAGAAGTCGTATGAATCGCCAAAAGAGTTTCTAAAGAGTCGAGTGGAAACGCTAATGTTAAGTATAGCTCTACAGAAAACCAGCATCACAGAGAATTCGGGTGACGCTCCATCTAATGTAAGTTACCTATCTACTGAATCACCCCTCAAAAGTATTAAAGATAGCTCATCCCAGTAAGTGAAGACCCCAAGTTAGTTATCATATCACAATGTATGTTATCCCTTTCAATCCAAGGGATTTACATGTTGTAAGCAACCGTTGTAAAAATGGTGCGCACGGACAAAGTTTGTGCTTATGTACCTTTACATCGGAAGTAAATGAATATTAATGCGGATGTGATGAAGCTCAGGCAGTCGATGAATACGAAATGTATATTAAATGAAACTGAAATATGTCCTGGTAAATATTTGAACTGTGTAATAAGCGAACAGAACAAAATCAAAATCGAACTAGCCTAATCTGAAAGCTGCATTCAGGGTAACCAGTTCGGTTCCAATTTTAATAGCTTCATAGTAGATGGACAATATATTATAAATAAGAATACTTTGGGCAATTCCAGATGCAATAAACTCTGTTACAATTTCTTATGTATAATATTATCCATCTACTTGCTTCATACTGAATTGTCCGGGTCAAATTGTTTGGTACGTCCTACATAGGTCCTATGACATAGCACGTCCAAGATAAAAATTATCATCTTTCTAGGATTTTTCCAGATTGTTTGTTTTGGACTTGCTCGAAAGATCAGCTCCTGGGGGTGATTTCTGTATATCTCACTGGGGGGAGATTTTTTATGTCAGTTTTCGAAACGTTTGTGGGAAAATTCCAAGATCGATTTGCATGGAAATAATTATTGGGATTTCTATGTCCATGTCACGTCAAAACATAGTCATAGTCATAATGTGCACATTGAGTTTGCCCAGTGTACTTAGCTATGCTATGTAATGTAAGATAACGATAATCAATTTATATAATACTGGAAACTAACCTTTGTCTGTCTCAACAGTGAGGAACTCCACCAAATCAATAGTGTATCATTAAATGCTTTCAGTTTCAGTTACCTATACGAATGACAATTACACTGTCAGTCAGCAATAGTCAGCATAAAAAGTTGATTATCACAGAATTCAATCATAACATAACTTGGCTATATATATAACAAACAAGCATTCATAAAGCACGAAGTGACGTGGAATGAAAGTTTTTGTGTCGGATTTATGTCAAAGATTACGTTACCCTACCATGTATTGATTGGTTCATATTGTCATTATTTGACTCTAGGTTTAAATATAGATGCCCCCTTGACATTCACATGTACAGTGTGACCAGAGTTCCAATTTTCATATCCCCTGTGGACTCGGCCTTTGTTTTTAACGTCAAGATGTCAAAGCGTCATGTCATGTCATGTCAAAGGCAGAATTCAGGACTGACAAGTTGGCACTCACAATCAGTCAGTGCAAACCAGCACATAGGACAGTTTTAGACAGTTTTGCTGAAATCTCCATGAGAATTAGAAGCCAGCAGGTTTATGAGTGATAAAACCCTATTTCAATTAACTGCTTACAGCATAGAATAAGAAGGATTACAACAGTACAGTGCTCACTTCAAAATTTAATTTTCTGGTACCCCAATTAACTTGGCAGTTTTATTTCCATTATTCCCTATAGATATAAATTCATTTCGAACTTGCCTACAACTCAAAATTGATCTTCCATTGTTCGAACTTTTATCCATCTAAATTTTCATTGTTTGATTTTCAACATTGCGTCGTCTGCAGGCAGGCAGAGAGACAAAGCCAGCAGCATCGCTCGCATAAAAATCACGTATCGTAAGCCAAAAGCCAATACCTCCCACCTAGAGAGAGCTGCACAATACTCTAAAACTTCCACCAGGAGTTTTGGTAAGTGTCTATATGTAAAATCCTGCGAAACAAACGTACAGTACGTATGTATCATTTCACATTTAGGGTTTAGCATGGGCATAATATGTTGTCTTTTTGGTATGAAAGCAAGGGCATACATTACCTTGCAAAGCTATAATGTTTTATGCACAATGACTATAATAATTGTGTGTATTTTTGCTAATATAAACAGCTGATGCTGATCCTGTGTAATACACCACAGAAGAACCGATAAAAAACCTCTTTTCTCAAGCTGTATAATAGCAACACGTTCCGACTTATCATATCATATCGTCATCAAGTATAGATCAGATATCACTAGAATATTCACGACATTATAAAAGCAACAAGTAGGAGAGAAGAGAAACTATACCTACAGGTAAGTCAAAGCCAAATATTTTAGTTCCGTTCCAAGGTCTATTCTTTTAGCAAAAAATGAGATTCTTATACTTTTGTGAATTTGCAAATAATGCATTTTCGTGCAGTATTAAATGCACCTGCACGTGTACCTATACGTTTCTGGCAATTCTGGCATCATGTGATGTTAAGAAATTGCTGAGAGTTTGTGCATTGCAATATATCGTGACCAAATGTGGGATAGACTCGCGAAATCAGTGACAACATATTCCATTAAAAAGAGTTTTAAGATTGTATGTTAAAACACTGTTACTAAAAACTGTTCTTTAGATAAGGAATAGTGTACATGACAAGTGTTTAAAACGAGTTACGTGCTCCTTCCATAGTTTTCTTCCTGATAGTAGAAAAGTAGATTTTTTAAATGAATTTCGAATACATTCGAGTAGGTATGTATTATGAACCAACTTATGAGTAAATCTTTAGATCCTCCGACAACATTGCTTTTTACTTTTTATAAAGCGGACACGGATTTATTCTAGAAGGGAATTGACAAGACGGCATTGCTAAAATATGTAATTTATATTTATGAGTAACACAAACACGGTATTGTAAAAGGTGGTGTAGGGTATGAGACATAGCGATAGCATGAAGTTTAGTTTCGATAAGTTTATTACAGTTAATTAGTTCCATAATTTAGTCGGATTTAGAGTAATTAGAACATAGGTACTACAAATTACGACGAATGAATTTTACATCAACAGCAATATTTGCTGTTGTGTCTGGCTGTAAAGTACACCGAAACATCTTCGACATTATATGAAATATGTACACACTACATCATTATTTTATTCGTTCATAGTATTGCAAACATAGTAAAATGCAAAGTATATAGACGCCATGGTTAATTTTTATATGGAAAGTTTGCTGGAGATTCTGTTTAGTCACTTTGGTAAAATGCATTGAGCATTTGCAGTTTCATAGCATCAATAGAAAAAAAAGTTCGTATTACTTTTAATATAACTTTTCAATGTCACTTAAAAAATAGCCAAAAAAATCACGATAAATCGTATGATAATGAGTATCACTACTACTACTATCTGCAAGATGTATCCTGTCATCAGTCATGCATTTTGTTTCATGCATGAATAACATTGCCTGCGGTCGTGTTAATACAGAACACAAAGGGGAAAACCACACAAAGTAGTGTATAATAGTACGAAGGAGCACTTTAATTGAAAGTATAATCCACAATTTATTATTGGATATATGTATTTTACATAAAAATGATTCAATACGAGAGAAACCCAAAATTGCTAGAATTCATTACAAGTCATTTTGTTTTGAAAAAATCTTATCAGAATTTCTAAGTTTAATCACAATTGACAATGGAAAAAATTGGTTGCGGTTTGCATAAAATTAGTGGCCATCAAAATCTAAACTACATACCTATGCCTAAAACATGCACTTTGGTGCATTTGGTCATAAATGGGTACCTACATGCATTTACATTTTGCACGTATCCACATCCACACTCGCAACTAACTACCAAAGTCTACAGGTGAAGGAAGGTTTTCGTAATTAATTATTATTAATTATTTAGATAGGTTTGTATTTTATGATGTGATTTATCAAATTTTTTCCCTTATCATCACGTCATATTAATCAACAAATTGAGCCAGTCTTTCTTTTAGTATTTGCGATGTATTTTAATTCAATATATGTCGCTCAATAAAGTTTGGTAGTATCAGTAGCTAAAAGTAAGGACAGTGTAAAATAAATTTGGCATTGTTGCGATTGTTATTGTAGGGAACTGCTGAATCAGTCATGCGTAGATGACAACCGCATTGTCCGCCTGTTGGTGGTCATTTTTTTATAAGAATTGAATTAGAATAGTTATAGCTTATTTATAATATGCTACATAATATCAACGAAAACGAGTTGATTGTTGAATCATGTAGTATAATTTTATATACCACATTATTATTGTTTTTTTGCAGTAGAGGACTGCATACTGCAACTACGGAAAATCCTCCGTCCTTCTTTATTTTTTTATTTATTTTACATTTCCCTTTCTCATTTCCCGTCAATTTTTATCTTTTAACATCTACAAGTCAAGATGAGACTGAATGCTATCCTCACGACAATGAAAGCCGTGCGCCAATGTTTAGGTAGGTCTGATTCTGATTTGATTAGTTGGTGCATATTGTATGTATTGGAATTGTCATTTATTTCCGATTGGGATGCTTACCTAATTTAGAATAACATGCATGCTCAATTGCTCATGCATATGGATTTTTCCAATTGATTATTACTGATTAGAGTTCCATTGCGCGTCACATTGCAGTTAATTCAGTTTTTTAATCCGTATTTCATATCTGTGACAATCATAATTTCATGTTTCACCTAACCAGTTTTCGAGGACAGAGTTTTTACAGTTCTGGCAAATATATAAATTGTGTGAACTGATGTTAATTTGGCGTGATTTGATATACCTGCATATTTATAATGTGTCAGTTTAGATAAATGCAACGTGTTTATTGATTTGGAATACCTAGTTTAATTTTGCATGTAATAACAATAATTTTATTTAGCGTGTTAGTTAGTGTTCCTGTGAAACTCAAAATGAATGCGATAGTAAAACATTTATATGAAGTTGGGCCATGGAACGTATATAGTTTCTGCTTGCTTTGGAGTTCTTAAAAATTATAATAAGACCGATGAAACAATTTATTTACTTAAATGTTGTTTTTTCGATA
>JAANSN010001520.1:0-32637 GCA_036850665.1 Dicranocentrus wangi
GAAAAAGGGGAATTTGCTAAGGTCGAGTAGGTATACGCTGCCATATATAAGGCATAGATGGGAACTGGTATATCCGAGTTTCCAGACGAAATGCTATCAAACAATAAACTGACATTGAAAAGAGCCCATTACGTAACTGGGCGGAGAGCATGCTATGGAACATGGGATATGAATAGGTGTTACATCCATTGTTACATTTTGTTATCCGTAGGGCGTAGACAGAGCAATATTATATTCGCCGTTTTTTCAGCAGTTTAGTGTTCCACGAAAATATGCATAATGCAAGCGATAACAAAAGAGAAAAAAAATTGCCAAAAAGGAGCTAAATTTTTTTTTGGCTTGTAATAGCTTACAAGAAAACCAATAAGTCTTGGGTACAACAACGGGATTCGAAAAAATGGGAACGAGTCAATCCATCCATTCTCCATCTTTTCATCAGAATCAATTTTTCTTTTCTTTTTCCCCAAATAGTTTTTAAAGGGACTAGGAAGAGCATGAGCTTACGTGCTTTTTATTATTTTATTTACTTCGTGTGTATATTGTTACCTTAAAAGCCTCCGCCGGATATGTAGGTTATGCACATTTTGGAAATAAAAACAATACTGGAAGCTTTTCCCCGTCTCCTCTTTCCAAAACAATATTCAATTTCGGAGATGTTGGTGGTGGGAGGAAGTGTGTGGCAGTTTTCAGTGGTCTTTCTTTTTTGCGTATGGCAAAATAGTAGGCAGGGACCCAATATGACCGGAGAACCACCACGAAAAAAAATTGGGTGTGCACCACTGTAAACACAATATCGGTACTCTGCGCATAGAATTTAGCCTTCAGCTATGTCCCTTTGTGCTGGAGTGGTGGTGAGTGGTGACATTAAAAGTACGTTGTCGGTTGTCGTGCTGTTCGTTTATTCTGTACGTTTCATGCTTTCCCTTCTAACATGACTATATGACACGCTTTTCGCGTAGAAAAATATGTGAGTGAGAAAGGGAGTAATCACAAACCTCGCATTAGTGGATGCAGCAGAGTGTGCATAATTTAGGAATCTGTTATTTTTACATGACATGTAATCAGCTATGCCAGCATGCAGCAGGGACAATAACGGACAAAGTGCATGTCATTGTCCATGATGATGAACCCTTGGATGGTTGGCTTGTTAAGCCATTGAGCAAAAAGTAATGTAGAAAAGTGTTTTCCTTAATTTTGATCGTGTAAAATTCAACATTTTCAAAGAATTTCATACATTGTCGTAGTTTACATAATTTGTAAGTCGACAAAAAGAAATTTTGACCTGGGGTAGCACAATATTTAATAGATGTTCCAATGACATGTTGCGTTAGTGGTTTGTATTTAGAGAGTTTCCTCTGATGAAATTATATTGAATAGGGTTTTGGGTGTCATTTGGAATTCCACTCTCCGTCAGTCTGTCAAGTCTGTCTCGTTTTCTATTATTATTTTTTTACTAAATGCCCAATACCGTCCAATTTTTCAGTAACCCCATGCATTCTCCCTCGAATTGTGACAATTAAACAGGGGCACACTGCTAGTTTCAATATTGACAGGAAAATCTACATGTCATAATTGGCAATTGGCAAGCGTTGCAAATGTACGAAAGCAAAGGAACCCTAAAACGAAACATCCACTCTCCACTGTAGGTTCCCTTTGCCATCCCAATTTCTCCCCCCAAAAAACCCGACTTTTTTTTCGCAAAAAAAACTCTTGTCCCAAGCTCAAATAAAGGGCGAAATAAATCTGGGCATACCACAGGCTCACATACTTCGCCACCACACACACATCCATCCACTTAAGTTTATACCCCATGATAATAAAAACTTTTTTTTGTTTCACTTCTTTCCTCTCCAACTCCAACGCGATCCGAGTTGCCTGTCAGTTTCTCTTTCACTTCCTCCTCGATTCTTTTTTTTTTCCTTCACAAAGCGTATTTATCCCAGTTTTTTCGCTATCCAATTCACCGGACTTTTTTCTCCCCTTCTTTCAAAGCGAAACCAAACAACATATGTAGTAGATAAAACGCAGCACACGAAAGCAAACATTCGCCGACAAATTCCCAAAACACTATTAAAAAGTGTATGATGATGGATCGTCTAGATTTAATTCAGTTTGAGCTTGGTCTGGACGAAAACGAGGGACCTCGTCGAGAACAAGAAGGGAAAAAACTTTTTTTTCGCACTTTTCCCATGCATGTTTCTCATCCTATTGGTTTTTCCTCTTTTCTAAGCCCAAGTAATTTACTTTTATCCAGTCTCTTTCTCCCTTTCTCTCAGACTTTTTCTCTTTGGGACTCTCTCCTTTGTTACGTAAGATGCTTATTAAATAAATAGAGAAAAAAACCTCGAGAAAGATACGCAAGAGCTACATTGATCCAGTTCTGCTGCTGTTACCGCGTATCCAGAGGAAATCGCGTATTGAAACGTATCCAACTACAACTCAAAATTATAAAGAATGCAAGAGCAATTTTTTTCTCTCATTTTTTTTACTATACTCTCTGTGTGTATATACCTCTCGTTCGTCGTCTGGCTCTCTTTCTCCAGCTCCCTTTTGGACCTTGTGGGCCCTGAGAGAAAGGAGGAATGTAGAGGAGGAAATAGAATCCGCACGAATGATGCACACCCGAGTAATGTCTTCCCAAATGGGTAGTTTCTCCTCTGTGAATGTGTGTTATGCAGTCATAATACGGTAGCTAGTGGCTTTATCATCATCATCTCCTCCATCATTTCGTATCATCATCAGCATCACATCAGCTGTGTGGAGAAAGGGGATGAGTCGAAATATATATATATATATATATATATATATACACGCATATGTACCTACCTCCGCAAATATGCATAATATTTTTTTGGAGTGGTGTATAAATATTATTAGGGATGGAGTGGAGCAGCAGTCGAGTCTTTAAAAAACCACCTCTCCCAGTTTTATACATACCTAAAGACATTATGCGAGCCCATGCTTCAGCTACTTTCTAATAAATTATTTCCACAGAGTAATGAATTTTCCCGTTCTCCAACCCTCGCCTCCTCTCACGTGCTGACTGCAAGTTTTTCGAGTGTGCATATCTACAACAAAAATTGTATATCTACGGATGGTTTCAGACACTCTGATTAAAATTGCAAAGTTGAGCTCACCCAAAACACAAACCCACATTGTCACAATAGATTATAAGGGGATTGCTAAGTGCTTTCAAATGCAAAGTCATACACAAATTGTACAACATGCACATTTGTATCATGTAATATACGAGTATACCCCCAAAAAAGTTGCAATTCGTAATAATAAAACTCATTTTACGCATACATGCATACTTGTAGGAGCAACTCACGCATATTTTTTTAGTATAACCCAAACATAGGAAGCCGCACACAATTCAAGAAAAAAATCAATTATAAGTGGATATGGCATAAGCGGCTTAAAAGGGGATTTAAACATTTTTTTCTACTTTAGTACGCCATATACACATTGTACGCCTCCTAAATTGCATCCAGACAACCCATTCTGGATCCTGGGTCCGCGGAACAAATTGGAATAAAGGGAGAAATTCAAAAAGATATTAAATTCCATTTTTCATTTTTCCCTATAATATTTATCTCGTTTGGAGAACAAAATTGAATCAGAGTTGCTGGAAAAAAGTATAAAAAAGAGGGTTCGAATGTAGTGTTTGGCAGAAAAATAACTCGGAATATGGTCAAGTCCTTGCAATGCATATGAATAGTAAAAAATCTATAGGTTTTTTGTCGTCGTTATGTATTCCACCAAGAATGTGGACAGTTGGGGGATAAAACGGTGTGTATAAAAGTGGAAACATATTTTCCCCTTTACAAAATTGATGCATGGGTAGTGTCTAAAATGTCCAATGTAAAAAGTGTATGTCAGGTATAAAAGGTGCACTATATTTTTCAGGGTTTGCAAAGTGAAACTTTTATTTCTTTGATTGCACTCGGCTCCAGTACGCATAATATCTCGGCAACCATGCCCAATTCTGAGAGTTTTCTAGGTTGGGCTGAGGAAAAAAATTTGGCTATTGTATTTTTACGAACAGTCACGTTCTGTCTGGTTTATATCAATTTCTGTCTACGGAGGGTTCGATATGGGAAGCAAGAAGAAAAGATGAATTTGTAAAAACTTTCTTTTTTTTCTTTTTGCTCATAAATTCCCTGTATGAAGGTGTACTGTGGAGACTCAAGGTTAAATTGGGAAATATTGTAGTTATGAGAAGAGATACAATATATGTACATTTTTTATGCTCTGGGTTCAGTTTCAAAAGACGAGTTAAAGTCCAACTTTTCCATATTTTTCTCCCAATAATAGTTGTCCAAATATACGGGATGGGTATATATAAGTATATATAATATTACGGTGACGTGTGGAGGTTCCGTTTGCAAGTCTATATCACAAGTAAAAGTTGAAAAACTATAACTTTTTCTCCCTTTTGTGGAGAAAAACTAGTCGCGCTTCAAAGGAGTTGTCTAATTTAACCAAAGTAGTGATAATAGTGGCAACTTTTTTTTCTAAATGGGGTTGAGAATTAATGGCAAGTTTTTTCTTTCAATTTTAGAAGAATACATAGAACTTTCCTAGGTATATAGTTTGAGGGTTCTTGGAAAAAATTAAGATTTTCAGCAGAACTTGCAGGTCATAATGATTCTTTTAGCAGTTCCAAATGGGTAATGATTGAATATTAATTCGTTAGCGGGTTTAGCAACCCGTTTTCCTCCGTTTTCAATTGAAAACTGAAAGCCAAACCCCACTTCCCCTTTTTCGAATTGAGCAGCATTTCAATTCAACCGTTTTCCCCCGAAAATGGATCAATAGTGACAAAGATGAGTCTTTCAAAGTCGTTACGTGTTTGTGTTTGGTAGTCAGCTAGGTGGAAAAGAGGATATGTGATATCTCATGCAAAAACCCATATATATACCATTCTCTCGGCACTTTCCCTTTTTTTTCTGCGATAGGCTTTTCCCCCCAATCCACATGCTACGCTAGCTAACGTTCGTTTCAGATGGAAATAACGCTCACCAAAAAGCCCGAGTTTTCTTTGCTGCATCACATCACATTCCATTATGATGAAAAAGCCTTATTTGGAGCAGTGGTTGTACTCCATGTCGCATGTTTTTGACTGCACATACACAAACACAGATATACAGAGACAGATATACACAGCCTCTCCGCTTTTTTCTACTATTCTGCGACAAATGGTTACGTTACATTTTACGTTATGTCACTACTACTGCAACTTTTTACTACGGAACATAAAAACCGGGAACGCGTTATATGTTCTGGGTGTGTGTAGTGGAAGTGGATACAAGAAGTGAGACATGAGAAACCCAAGATGAAACTAAAAACATGTAATACTTCGCTAGACTGAAATGCGGTGATCATATTCCTCTTTTTCACAGTACGTTTCCTTTTCATCTGACCTATCGAAACCAAGCGAACAACCTCAAAAACAACGTGAAACAAGGAGCGCAGCGGATCTCTAAAAATATATTCTTCTTTTCACATAATACACACTTTTTTTTAGCCAGGTTTTCCACCACCACCAGCTCATCCCTGGCCAACATGAGGAAAACTTCTTCGACAATCCACTAAAACATATGTAGTCAATATGTCCCCGTCTTCTTTTTCCCCCGTCCAGTATATGGATATAAACATGTATAATAAAAATGTGTATCCCCTTAAGGGAAATTCGGATGAGTAAAGTAGCTTGTTGTATATAGCTCGACAAGAAAAATGACTGGAGTGTATCCAACTGCTATTTGAAATCCAGCATTATCACCATTCGCACGTATGGAATGCGCTGGAAGGAGTGTATCCATCCATCCAGTACGGAGGAAATACGAAATACTAGGGTTGTACTTTGCCTGAGAATGATGATAAACACGGTTATGCCGTGAACCGCATAGTTGATCTGACAGTGAGGCATCTCCATGCGTGCTCGGCTGACAGCTGCTTAAATTTTTTAAAAGAGAGCCCATGTCCAGAGAGAACTGCACACATTTTCATCCTGATTAGTTACTCTTTTCAAGAAGTTGCCAAGTTCATCTTGTGAAAAAAGTGAAAAGTTGTGTACCACTACCACCTACCTACCCGGCTCTATTACTCTTAGAACGGGTGACTTTCCCGAAAATGGAGAAGGAACGTGCCACTGGTGTAAATGACTTGGGAATGTCATCATCCCAAAAACTTTTTCACTTTCGGAAAGCTTGTACCAGTATTACTCTCTCTATAAATATTGAGTGCTAGCTATGCTGTCTTCAACATATGGTGGCGGTTGAGTACTTATCCAGCACTTCCAATTAGAGATGCAGTCTGGAAAACCAACGTTCGATGCATATGGATTGGGGATACATCTTGAGCTGTTTGATAAGTGACAGGCTCACTTCCTTTCTGCGCCGTGCCTTTTGTTTGATAACTTCCGGCAATGCTTGCATTCATGCGGATACTGCGAGGCGAGACTATGACTAGCATTTATGCGCATTAACATATTTTTCTGTATCAGCACCCCATTCACGTTGGGTGAAAGTGACAAGTGCACTTGTCAACTGGGTAATTTCTCATTCCCATTCTGGAATTAACTGTTTTCCTGGCTACTTTTTGGTTCCCTCACACACGGGTCAAACTTTTGGAGTTTTTGCTCTTAATTTCTGTCAAAACAATAAACAGCTTGTTTCACTCCATAAAAATCATTGTCACTCTTTTAAAACTCGCTAATGCTCACCTTTTTACTCCGTTATGTGCACTACCTCGTCATGCTCTCAGCCATTTACATCTGAGCTCCGTCCCCCATTTTAATGCTTCCATTAGGATAAATCACATGGGGGATATATATATTCCCAAAACTAATGTATAATCAGCCCGAACTTACCATATAAAGGAAACTTATTATAGGAAATTTGCATTCATTGGATATACACGATGCGAAACGAAACCTGAGAAAAGACGGGTGGAACAGAAGTAGTAGTACGTATATGTACGTATACACGGGCTGTGCACTATACACAACAAGAGTGCACACCACGGTGAAGGCCTACAGCAAAGCTATTACAGCTTGGAAAGAGAATTAAATTATACAAAATTTACCAGGGATTTCACTTTCCCGACCTTTTCTTCTCATCACATCGTTCGTATACACGGCTCCGCGCTATAGTACCACCTTCCAGAGCCGAAAAACGAGCGTGTAGAGCCATTGCCATTGTAAATGCCTGCATTTATGACTCGATACACCCATGCATTAGTAGGTCACAGATGAAGGGTAGTATTTACTCGGTATGCATTATGTAGGCATACCGGAGAGAGATGAAGAGTGCCAGTGGTATTCATATTCTCACTAAAAATTCTCTCGTTCCGTAAAGTAACTCTTGAGAAAGGAAAGGCCAGAGACCACATCATACAGGAAGGATGAAGGGAAAGGGAAGGCTTTTGTGCAAAAGGAGCAAATTGTGAAGGGAATGGTTGACTTTGGTGGAAACCAGAGAAGAAGAAGAGGAGACAAGGATGGGAAAGAAAAGGAAGGGTTTCTCTCCTTCTTTTCAGCTGACAGATTCAAACAATCATACCACTACCACTAAAGTATTTGCCAGCTTGACCTTTTCTACAAAAACTACGTTTCGTACGGACGGGGAGGCAGGCGGAGGACCAGCAAAATGTACAAAATATAATTTGACGTCACATTAATTCTCCTGGAATTCTCGTTGAATTGCTATCCAAATATTCACAAATCAATTTCCATATTTCTATATAGTCTAGCTAGGCCACCATATGTTGTAGTTAGATTTGGAACAAGGAGAAGAAGAAAGCTGGATTTTCGAAAATATCTGCATGCATATTACCCTGCACATGGCGCAAAACACAATTGTAATATGGACAAGCCTTGTAAATCAATAATTCATTTTTCGTGACTTACCTGCTCATTTATTTATTGGAGACTATGATGGGCTGGGCGGACGGCAAAAACTGCCAAGATGATTGACTCTCCTGTTTCAATTGGTGTTCTCCATGTATATCCATTGTTTTCACAGGTACGCACAACGCTAATATTTTATTCATGGAATGATGACGAGCAACGAGCACATATAAGAAACTTGCAGAAATGGAAATAAAAACTGGAAATGGTGTATATTCATATCGGATTTATATTTACATTGTGATGTATCACGTTGAATTAGCAATTTCTCTGTGATACGTACGTACTTCCTTATACAAAATGGGATATGTCACAGTTTTCTCTTACATTTCACTCTCGACTAACCGTGATTTCGGCCCATTACTAAAACATTTGGCCTGGTTTTTATAGCACTCACAAGGTTTTGTCAGGAATAGTTAGTCAGCATTTACGTACATACCAAACGACAAAGTGCTTCTAATTGGTTCAATTTACTTAATCACGACAAAATAACCAGGTCAATTCTCATCGATTCGATCACTGGAAACAGGTAGTTCAAGAAAAAAAATCCCTTTTGAGTTTCAATTTATTTTTATGGGCAGCAATCGGGGCAAAAGTTTTATTTTCTTGTCTAATTCCTCCTGTCGGTTGTCTTGCTTTTTATATGTTCCGGTGAAAAGTTGAAAAGTCCGTTGATTTCTGAGAGATGCAGTCAAACGAAAAAGAAAAACAAAGGGTAAATACTTTATTTCGTCTTCGACTTCACCTAAATCCCCATCTGGTTCCGCTTTCACTTGCAGAGAAATAAATAGAAATGTATTTGTGTGTGGACCATAACGTGATCCTATTTTTTAACACACAACTTTCACCCACTTTCACATATATAGCGTCTGAGTCTATTAATACTGTTATTGGGGATATGTACACATCATGTTTTGTATTTGTAATAATGGAAGAAAAGGATATATAGAAAAAAGTTCGAACTGTGTAACCCTTTGTTTCTCCGAATAAAGAACAAAACCGGGGGATTACCGCCTGGTGCACACGGCGTGTGGAAAAAAGCACACACAACTGTTGAGAAATATATATATTCTGCTTGATTTTTTTCTGCTTTTTCCCCACGCTACATATACAGCATTTGGCTTTGTCATTCACGTTTATTTTACACACTTCGTTCGGATCTCTACATTTTCCCCTTTTCTAGTTCCTGCCAGGGACGGATCATCAGCAGCAGAACACAGACCTGTTTAATGCATTCAAACAAAAAAAAATCAATTTTTTTCCCTGTAAAATTTGAGCCTTGGTATTTTTTTCTCAAAGGAAGGAAAATGAATGAAAAAAGTATACTTTTTTATAGGATCTTCTACGGCTCACCGTTTTTGCAGACACTAGTCTAATTCGAGGGTTTTGTTAAAAACGAGCGAATAGTAATCGATCTGAGGGAACAAAAAAGGAACGTGGGGAGATAGGATACATTACGGATTAAAGCAATAGCATGCAGGCTACCATGCGTGTTGTCTTCTTGATCTACATTATTCCTGTTCCAGACATGAGGGCTTGTAAAGTTACAAGTTGATTCAATTTTGATTCAACCACAATATACCTACCAAGTTCAGGAGACACACATGCAATATTTACTTATTTTTTCCTTGTGGAGATGGAAGAGTCGGACAAGGAGGAAATTGTAATATTATTTTGTAAGCAGAAAAAAAACTATATACACATACACGGGTTCACATAAAGCGACATAAAAATGTCTAGTCTAGCGTCAAGAAATCCTCATTTTTCCTCTCTTTTGATCAATAATGCATTCTGCTCGGTTGAGAAAGCTCCATATAGTTAATGAGTCTAATTTTACATTCTTTTTTCTGGCTGAGAAAGTAGACCTCAGTTCGTGGTGATGTAAAAAATTATCAAAATCTCCCTTTCGTAGCGTCTCCGTTTCCTCCCATCTCACGAAAAAAAGTTGCTGGTTGTTAGTGCATTCATTAAAAGTTTTGATCAAGAAAAAAAAGTAAGGCGAGTCTCATTCACTATTACTTTTTTGTATTAAACATATTTCCATAATATTTCACCTGGTAGATATCTCTATTGTCACAAGGCGTGGGTATACCTCATTTGAAAAAAAAAGTTTTGTAATGTTTGCCCCTCCTCAAGGCTTTCCGTTTCAGAAAGTATTAAGTTGTACTGTGTATCATAAATATGCATGTGAGTTTTGTAATACACTCAACACTCGAAATACTCAACTTTTTCATATTACCTTTCCCATTTATCACACTACAATGGTGGGACACCACCCCGAGAGCTCATGCTCTGAATCACTAATAAAAAGGTTCGTTTTGACAAGGAAATAGTTTATATACTATATCACAAGGGGAAGTAGTAGTTACTCTTGTCTGGTACAACTGGTACCCGAGAAAAAATGAGTGTAATTGCTGAACCACTTTATTTACTATGCTCTTCAAACCGTCCACACGTTTTTCCTAGAAAAATTATGCGTATGCATATGTATATTTAGACGG
Source organism: Dicranocentrus wangi (assembly GCA_036850665.1). Taxonomy (NCBI): domain Eukaryota; kingdom Metazoa; phylum Arthropoda; class Collembola; order Entomobryomorpha; family Entomobryidae; genus Dicranocentrus; species Dicranocentrus wangi. Next base: position 10,414 of record JAANSN010001520.1, read on the forward strand.
GAGGGGTATGGAAATGGAGTGTACTTTGCACTTTCACCTTTTCCCTGTAATACCAATGACATTTCCGCCTGGAAACTGGAGCAATTAAAGTATTGATTCAAATAAGGGCTGACTAGAATACAAAACTGGGTAAAACTTACGGAGCACGCCACGGTGGTGAGGAGAGGAGTAGAGTATAAAAAAGAAAAGTAAGTAAGTGGTAAACAAGAAAATTCGGGAGAACCTCGAGAAACTGTAAAATGACGGTAGCAGCCTGTGCACAAATAATACTCTGCATGAATGCACAGCAAATAAACCCATTCACAATTTTAATTCCAGGTTCCACCTCATTTTCCAATAGATTTAGCCCCCTTGTACATCCTCATTGTTCCAGATTGTAATCTCAAGGTTACACAGAGCACAAAATGGGAGGGTAATTAAAACGGGTAATGTGTGGCAGGTTGGGAAGAACCCTTGAAAGGCATGTCTGGTAGCATGTTTGCTCTCAACGTTAAAAAGGTGCTTATTTTTTACATTCAAAGCGAAAAATCAGAAAAAAACGGGAGATTCAACCCGGACAAAAGCGAAAATCAAAATTGGGCATGCTCATATATATATAAATGCTCGGCAATCAAAAGCGCTCCTCTTTTGGTCAAAAATTAGCAGAGAAATGTTATTCATCGCATGATTACATGAATATGCATGTCATCCCAATTCATCTGACTTTTTGTGACCTGTTCCAGAGCGAAATCAATTCATACCGAAAAGGCGAGGGATGGCGGAGGACATGTATCTTCCATTCAAAGTAGTAGTAATGATGGCTTCTCATGCAACGACGGAAATGAATGGGGGAACCGAGAGTGTATCTATCCATCTATTCATCATAAGGCAAGCTTTTCGTTCGGATTGCAATTCCACTGCACATTCCCGACTCGACGGTACATCGTATTAAAGTGAAAAAAGTGAGAGCAGCCATCACATCGTCACTCTCATCATGGCAAAATCTGTGCGACAATGTCTCCTCCTCCATTATATTTATTCTCCGGCACATCATCAACAGAAAAGACACTGGTATCTACATCTGTGACAAGGATGCTTTTACAGAGAGAAAAAGATAAGTATACAGGGAGGATGCTCATTCTCTCGCCAGCACACTTTAGAATTAGAGACTGGAAAGTCTGGAGGGAGCTGTGTACAAATGCAAATAATATTTCGAGCATGATGGCAACTCCGATGATGATGATGAAGCTTCAAGTTAATGAACGCACGTCGTCGTCGTCTCTCTCCCTTTCGCCTCGCCTTGCCTTCTCAGATGGGTTTTATGTGTACACATTTTGTTGCTACTGTTATTGGACCTTTTATTATGTATCGTGTGAGTTGATGTGCATCTGGGATATAAGGCTGAGCAAACAGAGCCGCGCTCACTCAAAGAGTCAACACAAGCCAGATATATATATTTTCTAGGCAGGGGAGAATGGAGGAATAAGGACAACTACAACTATTGGCACTAGAAATAACACTGTGTTTCGGCGAGGCAGAAAGAAGCATTTGTGATGATGTGCTGCAATAGGGAAATATGATGGAGGAATATGGAACAGACAAGGGAAATTGAGTGACTGATGATATGATAGTGATCCCAGAGTCACAGCGTAGGCAGGGAAAGTCACAAAGTGGAAAGCAATTGTAAATTGGGCTCAACCAAAGCAAGAAATACATGAACCTCTGGAGGGGACGAATATTATTGACAGGGAACATGAGCTCTGCGAGCAAAGGCTTGAGTTTAAACAACTATACACACAAATGTATACTATTATTCAAAAGTGCGAATGTTTTTTGTGTACTTTTGTGCTTAACTATATACAGAAATATATGTATAATATGCTGAATGAAAGTGACAAATGAAAACTAATTAAAGTTATCCAACTCACCACCTGGAAGGTTGAGATGAAGGATTATATCAAGCCCGTACTTTTATTCGCTTCCTCTTGTCTTTGGAGTAAATTAAGCTTATAAAAGCATCCAGTCAGTCAAAAAGTTTTCACTTGGAGGAGCACAATAAAGAGGGGAGTCTGGTCAAATTAGGAGTTTTAAAGGGAATACAAGTCGAGAGAGGAGGTGACTGAGAGTTTGGAGGAAAAAAATGAAGGATGGGACACACGAATGAACGGTTTCTTTTTCACGCTAAACCTCTAGTCTTGTATCTATTTTGTTGAAAAGAATGACTAAGGGTTTCCCCAAAAATTGGGTACTTCACACTCAACTGGAGTTGCAAAATGGAAATCAGTGATTGAGTGGTGGAAGCATAGCCTTTCTTGCACTCCAATAAATGATGATTTTGAATTAGAAAGTCAAATCGGTGAGTTGAATGCGAAATAGAAACTGGCAAATTGAGTGGGACAAAAATGGAATTTTTTAGGGAAATCTCACGCTCTTCTTTTTTAATATATTGCCGGCTTCAGGATTTTCGCTCGTGATATTTACAAGTTTTGATATGGTATGGGTTATATGATATTTTTTTCTTTTTTAATCATATGTGTATAATGTCACATTTTTTTGATATGGAGCATTTTTTCTGTTCGAATTTTATTCCAATTGAGATTTCCGGATTGTCCAAGTTGCATTTCTATACTCGCGTTGAGACGCCGACGGTGACACACTGGATTTCACCCAGAGGCACACATCACCCCATGAAACGGCTCTTGAAGTTTCTCACTTTTTCTCTGTAATAATGTCACCGACTTTTTTGGTGTAAAGACATTTTGATTGTTAAGGAAGATCTGAGATATCAGGATATATACCTATATTTGTCGAGATTGAAAAAGCCTTATCGTAAAACTCCCTTTTTCTTCCCACAAGTTGTAACGGAATAACGTGTTACACCTTTACACAGGGGTACAGGAGTAAAAAGGGTCAGAGGGAGTGTGTTATCCACACTCTATTTTTATCCCCATTGTGAGTCCCACTCAATCTTGTTCAAGGAGGGTACTAATTTTTTATCAAGGTAAATAAACCGTTAGTCCTTGAATAATAAAGGATGCCCGGAACAAAAACTTTAGTCTTTTCCTTACATTGTTTTATCCGCTATAACGTGTACCCTTGTCGACTTTTTACAGTCAGAAGAAACGTATTCAGTCAGACCAACTGAGTCCTTATTCATTATCCAGTCCACTAGTGATGGATTGATGGTGAAATGCCCACTTTGAAATGGAGATGATACCTATTTGTTCTTTTATGATCTTCCGGACGTGTACCCTGCTCATAGTGACTAGTCAGTCAGTCAATCATGGTCTCTAAATAAAACTTTTTTTTGTTCATGGAAATAGTTCACTTCACGGGTATGTGTTGCTTTTAGAAAAGAAAAAGTATGTTGCACTAGGCGTTTTTGCCAGCTTCGACACACTGTATTATACGAACCAACAAGAGGAAATAAAAAAAGGCCGAAGATATTTTCTTGTCCTCTTCCAGAGTTCAGCAGAAGGAAAGAGGAGCAACCACGAGTGACTGAACGAGTGCGAGAGACTATCCGTGGAAGGAATGGAGATGTGCCTCAAACCACTCTCTCCAACTCAAAGAGTGAGTGAGGAATGGGAGGTGGATGGGCTACAATCCCCGTACCTCTAGCAAAACGCTACAGTGACTAGGAAAAAGGTGGAAGAAAAAAGGGAAAGAAGAGCAACACGGTATTTTAGGATGGTTGACTGGCTCCGCTCGAAGCCCCACACACATGTACTTCTAGCCCAGGTTGGTCATAGCGAAATGCAATATTATATTTTCTCCACTACACTTTTACCTTTAGCTCGCATATAGTACTACCCTCCTGTGCGTTTTTGTTCCCCGATGATATTCTTCTCTTTTTTTCGTGAAAGGCAGGGAAAAAATTAGGTTTTTTGGGTTTTCTCTTGTGTGAAGTATAGGTACGTTTTTCGGACTGGTTTCGTTCGGAATGTAATATGGAAGGGAAAGGTGAAAGCTGTGACAAAAATGGGAGAGAAAGTTGTCGAAAAAAAAAATAAATTCGTGTACTCCAATGCCTAGAGAATATGCACCACTTGCATGTTTCCTTTCATGATGAGTCATGAGCCCTGGCCTGCCAACTTTGAACGAAAAAAATTTTGTGGAGAAATGGAAGGTAATAGACTAAATCATGGTAAAAAGTAGGGTGTCCATATGTGCACATGAGAGTAGTGCACAGGTCTGCTGCGCTCACTTGCGAGAGGATAAAATAGAAAGACTTTGTTCAAACTTTTTAGATAGTTTATTTCGGAGCAAGTGGTGGTGTATGGTACGTTGGATGGAGGGGACGGATCGAGTTAGTCCATGTGTGTGTGCGCGCCTCCGTATGATGAAGCATTTTGGGAAGCCCAAAATGCCGGGGTTTGGCTTCAAAATTGTGTACTATTACAATGTACCTTTAAGGGCGTCAGATATCCTGCTGTTTCACTCTCGGGATAGCGTTTACAGGTACTTTCCCACTGTGGGGAAAAGATGTATGTACTATTCCCACAAAAAAGTTTTGTACCTGGCTTTAAAGGTGAGTTTTCAAGTGACTCCAAGAAAAGTTGGTGGCGTATACCAAACCAACGCGTGGAATGGAAAGAGAACGAGAGCCCAAAATCAGTGAAAAATAGTATAGAGTTCCATTCGTTCGTACGCTTACGCTTGTGCTAACAAGGCGGAAAAAAGATAGCGTATGATGATGATGGGAAAGATGAGATTGAGTATTATCTTTTGAAAAGAAACTTGATGTTTGAATATGACTACCTGAGACACTCCTTACTACGCTGGAAAATACCCTGGTTCTTGGAAACATCACGAAACTCCCATTTTTCAAAAGGGGAATATAAGGATTCATGTGGTTAGCGGAAAATCACACATATTCAATCATTGGCTTAGTTAAGGATTTTCGTGGAGTGATTTGTGATTACCGTGCAGAAAAATAATGTTCTTAGAAAATGGTTTTTGATCTTTCTTTGTTATAATCCGGAAATAAATGGATTGAACCAAGTGGATAAAAAGATTTTTTTTAAAGTAGTGTATAGTATAACATCTTTTGCTTTTTTCCACATTCTCATTGATTATACGGCCGGATTGGGTTGCATAATTGGAGATGATACTAGATATGAATGAATGAAAAAATATTCCTTTTTTGAAAGGTTTTAATATGTATCCAGACAAAAATAGAAATGTGTGCTTAGCTGTTACCGCAGCGGTAAACTGTGCAATATACATTTTTTCAAACCATTCCTTCTATAGCTTCTCCCATTTTCCTTGGATAACTTCTTATTTTTCCCGTCTCTCCATACTGACAGTATAATCTCCATTATGGAGAAGGATATCTTTCCTAGACGTGCTCCAAACATGTTTATTTAAGAGCTACCAATCCACATTCACCTGAAGGTTTTCTTTCCTTTTTGAAAAGTTGAAGCCACACAGTTAGAAAGCCTTCTTATTTAACGAATCCCAGGAGCATTACAACTACGGACTAAAGCCTGAGAAATACACGAGTACAGAGAGGAAGAAATAAGATAAAGTGCAATCCATTTCTTTAGGAAGGGAATAGAGGATCCTAAATTCATCAAGGTTACTGGCAATATGGGCATGGGAAACCTTTTTACCAGGTATTTCCACTAATATTCAAAGCCATTCCGTTCAGGTTGATGTATTCAGGCCACCAATTTTACATGGCGTTTTCCCCCAAAGGGAACGGAAAAAGTAGAGGAAAACTGGGGAGAAAATAGGAGATGGAAAAGTAGTTGTTGTAATATGGCTACACATGTGTAGATACATTTAGGTGGGAAGCTTTGCCTTCCCAGCTCTCTGACGTACCAACAAATAGCTTAGCTAATGATCTCAAAAAAGATAAATTGGCGAGGTGGATCAGCCAAGCCACAAGTTACCAGCCACTTTATTTCCTCCTTTGAACGTATAGTATAAGCACACGGTATACTACTGATGGTGCTGATCAAGGATGGAATATCATTCCGAAAATATGGTTTGATGAACGACTAGTTTAATCTTGCAGCGATGAGTCGAAAACTAATTTCAAAATTGTTGGACTCCTGTGATGATGAACTTCAATGGATTTATTGGCCTATTGTAGTCGATGGAAGAGTTATAACCACGTGATACATATTTCACAATTGCCAGGAAATAAAATTTATATATCCTGCAACAAGTATTTTAAGTGGAGGTTGTAGTGAAGCCTGTGTGTGAGCTTGAAGGGGAAAGCCTTGAAGTGAATTGGTACACCGTGGCTAAGTAAGTGACTTTAGGAGAAAGGAGCGGAGGAGGAGGAGGAAAGAGGCATGCAAGTGAGCATCTCTCTGTCTCCACACTTCAGGGAGTAAAAGGAAATATCAAATTTTTGACAGTAATTAATGACCGACTGCGAGTCAACTTTTTCCTTTACGAGTCCAATGAACCATGTGATTAAAGCTGGTTAACATTGAAAGGGCCCATTCAACAGAACTTCATGCACTATTTCACATCCCCCACGAGACTCGCTCGCTCCTTTTGAGGGGAATGTTGTAGAAATCGATAACAAATGCGGTACATTGATAAAGTCAACTAACAAGCTGGAAATGAGGATGACTCAATCAAAAATATATATAATATTGTAATTTTAGCAGAAAAAACTGACAGCTGACAGTTTTGGAAGGGGTGAGAGAAAAGGGAAACGACGACTCAATTTTCTTTTGGAGTGGATCGACACAACCTCATTAAAGTAACCAAGTAGTTGGGGGACATAACTTTGCTATAAAAATGTTTTTATATATGAGAGGATACGCGGCTATATTGGGAGAGTAATTACTGGTTTTTAATATACAACACTTGAGGATTTTCCGGGGAAAAGGAATCCATTTACCTGGGAACTGGGAAGCGACGAGCGAGGATGGAGCGACAAACGAGCTGGTGATGAAATTTTTTGCTTACGTTAACATTAATTGGTAGAAGGACACATGTTTCCCGAATTCAATTCGGGATTAATGTATGTGCATGTAAGTAATTTGATGGGGGAACCGGGACGGGGATACAGAATACATATATAACCGACCGACACGAACTATCCTACTTATAACGAGAAACATCGTTAAAATTTTGGCTTCTACTCATGGACGCGAGCTACGTAAGATACAAGGTGGGAGCTTTTGATGGGAGTGGTAGTGCATTAAGGAAATGTGTGCAGTTTTTGAATGAAGTCGCTTTCCATATATCCTCTCTCCCCTCGCTTCAGCCATCTCTCTCCAGGTGTGTACGCTTCCAGGCATGGGGGAAATAAGGTATTACGTTTTGAGAATTGGTTGATTGTCTGATGTACCATTGAGGATGTCGTGCACTGCATATGTAATATTCAAGGATGAGAATTTTCTCGCGTACACATGTGTGCATGATATCAGGAGAAAAGTCATAAACACAATCTAATGGTTTAAGCCTTCATCAAGGTTTATTGGAGGGAATTACCGTATACCGTCGTGAACGTCGTGGAGGAATACTCGCTCTCAGCTCTCCACTTTTGGCTGCAAGCTCTTTTAAAAGGCGGCTCTCCCTTCAATACGTACGTATAACCACCTTGATTGGGGTAAAGCGCGGGGAGTGCTGAAGGGAAGTAGATTTTTTGTCCATTTTCTCCCCGGTTTTTGATGAGTTCCTTTAGAAAAAGGGAAAGTGGGTGAAAAAGCTCATTCCTTCTCGCATCTTATTTTCCAAAATACCGACACCGTTGGCGTATGATATATACATCACACATTTTTTCATACGAAAACTTAGGGAGTATTAAGTACACACTATTTTCGCAAATGGTACTTTATAGCTATGATGTGATGTGTGTGGTAGCATTAATAATAGCTTCTTTTCTCATCGACCAACCGAAGTAGTAGTAAGTGTAGCTCTAGGCCCTTTTCCCCAGCTATACACACAGAGAGAGAGATATGTATATATACAACATGGAGGGGAAAGTTTCAGAGTGCGAGAGCGATGATACTCTTCTTTTACGTGAAGAGCCTACTTCCCCGCTGTTGCTTCCTTTTGGATGGAGTGTGTAGTCGGTACAATCGTTTATTTCCTTCTCGTACTTGCTTTCACTACTATCAACAATGTACACTTGATGTGGATATAAGGAGGAGAAATAAAAGGTATAGGTATACTGACGTGCAGAAGCTTTTCCTTTTAGAGAAATACCCATACCGTTCGTTCCCAGTATCGCTGCCAGACAGAACTATTCTCGATTACAGGGGCTGGCTCAAAATTTGGAGGAGTCTGTAGGAAAAGGAAAATTCCCCTTTTTTGAATAAGAAAGCACATTGACTAAGCATGATATGTTTATATGGACGTTCCGACGTTCCACAGAAGGGTATGAGCTTGTTGCATTCGCCCGACAGGTTGGCAATATTCATAGTAAAGTGGAGTATTACAAAGTTACTACCGTTGTTGCCAGTGTTCGAGAAGAAAAAAGAGGAAGAAGTGGTTTCACTCAAGGACGACCGGTGATGTCATTACAGAAGGTATATATCATCGAAAGTCTACATAACCTGCTCGCCCTATATGATACCTGCCTGCCTGTCGCCTCAAAAGCCTATACATTATATTCCATATGTGAAAAACAAGTATAGGAGCTAGAGAAACTGAGAAAAAAAATGAAAGAATGGGAGAAAAGAGCATTATATGTGTATTTCTTTGGAAAAATAAGGATTTTTTCGTCTTCAAAATCTTGAAATGGAGTTTGCTTTCAAATACTAGTTCACTTTCACAGCCTCAGTCTATTGCATTTCTTCAGAGGAAGTAAATGTAATGGAAGGATATGAAAGGAAATTATAGATTTTTACTGGCACCATCACCATCATTCCTTTCACCCTGTAGTTGTGTTCATTCTTTATTTTTATGCTGTAAAAACGAGAAAAAAGGAGAACACTGTTTCGACGCGATTATGACCAAGACAAAGAAAAAAGAAAGGGCAGCAAGCAGGCAATACATGGGAAAGGGAAAAGAAAATATCGGAGAGAAAATTGACGTATTTCCTAAAGGGGAAAAATGTGGAATGGGGCTGTAAAACCTATAATCTTTGCAATTACACTGTTTTATGGCACATAGTCGCCCTTTGACTTGACTAAGCAAAAAAAATGGATGGGTGGAGGAGAAGGTGAAGTTCCTACAAGCAAAAAAAATTTGATGAGTTCTTCAAGATAGCTCCATTCAATTTACGTCAGTTTCGGGTACTCGCACTCGCACACACAGACGACAAAGTTATTTCCAGGGGAGGAGACGACGAGAGGAAGAGAAATCTGGAGCAAAATAATAATGATAAGGAGAAAAACGGAGTTTTCATGATGCGGAAATGTTACTGCATTTTTTGTTGACGGTAGTGGTTTTGAGTCTGCGGGAGGGAGTGGGAGAGGAAAAGACAGGAGGAGAAATGGTTTTGTGTTATTGGTGCATAATGGGGCTATTACATAACTGAAACATGATGCTAAGGGCAGGGCTGCTCGCGTAATGTTAAATATGATGTTGGACTGGTGGATGGAACCCCACCATCACATGCATGATGCATTTTGGGCAAAATTGCCATTTTCTGTTGAACTACTTATTTTCTGGAACATAAAGTACATGCGTATTACACATAACGGATATCGAAATTCTATTGTATTGACAGTAGCAAGGTTACGCGTCTGACCACTAAATTCTACTTAATGAGGCTTTCAGTAATCTCCAAAATCTGCGAGGGGCTATATCCGGATAAAAAAGGATATAAAATTATGACCACAGTTGGAGTATCCACCAGACTCCAGACCCCGACCATATTCCACCAGTCCCAGACTACGAGCAAGGAATTGCTGATTTGGGGGACGGGAAATGACTGGAGAAATCGCATGCAACAGCTTTTTCTGGATACTATAGGGAAAGTACTAGTATGTACCTAGTTTAACATCCAGCATTTTTTGCGTACAACTTCGAAACGAGTTCCTTACGCCACCTCCCATCGAAAGAGAAGAGTTGCCGATTTCCTCTCAATCCCTCCAGCCTTCCACTACCCTTCCAGCAGCGCATTGCTATTACTATGCTGGCTCCGCTCCAGCCAGCCAGTATCCAAAGTTGCTCAAAGTTGATGAACATAAGTATTGGGTTCACCTTCTGAATATCGTACGGTAGTAGTAGTAGTATCGCTATTTCCCTATATACAGTAGTATCCCGTATTCCACCTCGGCCAGCCACCATGCACCAGCTGCGCGAGTAAAGTGTATAAAATGTATCTTCATCATCAGATCAGGACTCAGGACATTTTTTGTACACATAAAAACTCACGTATGTACTTACTTGTAGTACATTTTGTGCACAGCTGACATGTGGTAAAGATTTCATCGGCATCGGGATATTTGGGACTTGGGACACGCAACTTCAGAGATGTTTTGTTACACATCATGTTTATAGTTTACAGATGACAGAAAGTGGACTTCATCACTTCATTTAGAGAATTTAATCGTGCATAAACAGTTGACTGTTTCAAGTGTTGTCAAAACTTACCACCCGGTCTGAATTAAAAACACGGATCTGGAAACAAAAATCTGCAAAGAGAATTGTGTGTTATTTTGGAGCAGGACAATGACAGAGATGACATGGCAGACTCGGAAAGATTTTGTCAAGTATTGATTGCGAATTAGCCGGGCGTGTTTTATTTATATTGTAGTTTGATAGTTTCTAGGTTTGTCTTTGTCTAGGTTCTTGAATAATTATTATTCGTAAAGTTTCATACGCTGCGTCACACTTGTGCTTGACATAATGTAATTGTGTGGGAATAATGAGAAGTGTTGATTTAGATCAGTCAGTTATAAGTATTTTTTTGATCTTTTTAAAATTATAATCACCTTAAGCAAGCAAACAATTATATATACTTTCACAATGTACACCCTGCTGTCAGGCTTTTACCGCTATTTAACTCAGAAAGAGGAGTACTGCGTCGTCATTTTAGGGTTGGACGATGCTGGAAAAACTGTAAGAATATTATAATTTTATTTTAATTAATTCTAAGTTGCCAATTTTATTTTGTAATGACAAGTAATAAGACCTAGACAAACCTAGTAAGATGTGATTGGATTATGTTTATGTTTGCTGTATGTTAGACATATCTGGAAGCCGTGAAAGCTGCAATGACCAAAGACTACAAGCGGATGGACACATCACGAATTACGTCAACAGTGGGCTTAAATACTGGACAAGTGGAAGCTACTGGGATTTCTGTTCAATTTTGGGATCTTGGAGGTCAAACAGAGCTTCAGTCATTGTGGGATAAGGTGATATAAAATCCAAAATGTTATAATNTAGGTGTATCAGCATAGGTTAGGAGCAGGTGCTGTGTATAGTTTGAGCGACTAATGTAATTGACCAGCACTTTAGGCTTAACGTTCGTAAAATTAAATAACATCCTGTATATAATTATGCTGTTATGCTGTATCCACCCCAATCGGTATTTAATGGAGTATCAATGGAGTAGCAAATTTTTTGGACTAGTAAACTGAAAACGTTACGCGCATGGCACACGTGCATGTGCGTAAATGATAAAGACGTACGTACGTTACGTACACAAAGTGCATTCACCAATGTCACCATCATCATATCAATATAGGTCTAGGTACTCCAAAAGTCCAAAAAGAAGACATCTGTTTAATAGAGGACTATTTATTCTAACTGAGCCTGTCAGGGATGTTATTTTTGGATTGGAAAATATTTTGCATATACCATATAAATGTTCACCATTGTTTATATATTGAAATTGATAGTATTTAGGTTTCTGTTTGGAAAATTGTGTCTTTAACATTAATCCTTTGTGTATTTGCAGTATTACTCGGAATGCCACGGTGTGATATACGTCATTGATTCTCACGACCGTGAAAGAATTGAAGAATCCAAAGAAGCATTTGGTACGTGCGTTGCAAGATTATATACTTTTTCAATCATTGTGCACATGTGATTTTCCTCTATACATTCCATTACGTTTATCACGGAAATCATGAAAAGCATAACTCAGGTAAGCGGTGAAGTGGAAAATCGTTTCATTTGTATTCCGTTTTTGTAGATAAAATGATCCGAAACGAGCTTCTTCAAGGAGTGCCTCTTTTAGTGTTGGCTAACAAACAAGATCTCCCTGATTGCATGGGAGTTCGTGAAGTGAAACCAATTTTCAATCAAAGTGCCCATTTGATCGGTTCTCGAGATTGTATGGTGATGCCGGTGTCTGCTCTCACAGGGTAAGCTGAGCTGAATTAAGTAAGACCGATTCAGAACAACACAAACAAAAACGACTTTCACTATCCTACCACCACAGCACCACCTTTTTCTCTCCGCGAATATATTGCAACTTTCTGTGTCAATATGAGATATTGCTCGGCAATGCAATGTTAGTTGGTACTTTTCCATTGTGCTACTGTACCATCATCGAGATATCCAAAGAATGTACCTATGCAATATTAAGCAGACTGGACTTTTCCAGGTTTAAGGGCCAAACCGAACGAATGCAATAATGCTACTTCCTATACAAATCAATCTTTTTTCTTTGCGTTGCGTATTGATGCGTGAAGTACGAACGTAAATACATTTCCGCATTGCTTGTCTAAATTTTGTAACTTTTATGAGATGCTTGTGCTAATGTTTACGTTAGAATTCTGTTTGCGCAGAAGACGCGAGTCTCAGAATGTACTTTTCGCATAGTTTTTTTCGTTCACGTTTGGGTTAAACATGGCTATATGTAATGCTGCGGTAGTCATGTAGTGAAAGCCATCGACTGGACAAAGCAATCTAGATGCTTTCTTTTCCTTTTATTGATTTTGTGTCGCAAAATTTTATTGGGTGAGGTTGATGTGGAAGTTTAACTTTTTTAATATCTTACAGGGAAGGCATTGTGGAGGGCTTGAACTGGATGATAGACTGTTTGAAACGAAACTCAGATGTACGACCTCCAAATATTGGAGATAGGTAGTAAGTTAAAAGTAGTATAGTGTCTTTGTGCTTAATAAAATGACGAACTAACGCTCTTATCGCAAATCACGTTCATTATAACCCAATCACAGAGCTGTTCACCTTTGTGTAATTTATTCAATAATGATATATGATATGTATTTTATACGCTCAATCTACCATTAAATTGTACATTAGTACTGTATATGAAAAGGAATAAAATGAAAATATTATATGCACCTATTTATGTATTTAAAAGCAAGCGTGTCATGCATGGGTTAAAACGACAAAAGTTGTACGCTATTAGTATGCATATTTTGAAATGTGTTTTGCTTTGCAATTCAACTCCTAGCTATTTCATTGGTTTCACTTTTCATGATCCATCCGATCCGATACATGGACTCCTGGAATTCTATCACATCGACGTATGAAGTCTGTAGTCGTATCTATTTACTCTGCTACATGATCCGGCCGGATTTCGGAATTTCGGATCCGATTCAATATATAACTGCATAGTCCATAGAAACACATCGAGAAAAATATGCAGGTGTACAAACAGGTACAAACGCCTGTTCAATTCACTTTTCAGCAAGATCAACAAGTGAACGTGAAATAGCTGTACACTCACCTTATAGTCAATATACAAACTGGAAGGATCATGATCATGACCATCGTATTTGAAGTGTGTACCTATGAAGTGCAAAAATGAAAATCATTCCCATAACGCTCTCGGCTCTGCTACCTGTCATGTTACTTTGTCATGTGCATGCAACGTCGTGGATCCCCAACCCCAACAGAGATGATATTCATACAACTCACTTGGGAGAAGCTAAAATTGGTCCACAACATCGTGTAAAACGAGATGACAAAGTCGGCGTCTACGTACAAGTTTCTTTTTTACTTTACACGAATTGCAACCTGTCCACACGAGTAAATTTCGCCTAAACTAATTATAGGGCTCGTCCTACAACCCTGATCAAAGTGAAGAGGGAGCAGCAGGGAAGAATGGAGTGAACGAGCAGCAATATGAAAGTGAAGGCGACGAGTCGGGGCAGTCTGAGAATGGTCCTGAAGATGGCCAATATGACGACAATGACGGAACTGCCGATAAGCCAGGCAGCACTCCACCTGATTACATTAACAAACAAAAGTTTCTGGACAATTACGTTAAAGACAGTAGTGCCTTAAATAAATTACTGTCAGAGTCTACTGATCTCGCAAGAGAGATCGGAGCCGTGTTTGAGCTAATCGGCAACCGTGAGACAGAAGTTATGGAGGAAATGCGAGGACTAAAGGAAGCTCTAAATAAGGCTGTAGTCAAGCTGAAAAATTCCATAGTAGAAGATGATAAACAAGGAAACAAGAAGCTACAACGCTTTAGAAGACAATTTGATAACAAAAGTACGTCTTTTTGAACTACATACATCATAAGATATGCTGTATAGCTATCAAATCAAAACTATGACATTTGACTGACACTGCTTCTGCAGCTGCATTGATTGGCCATGATAATTTTTGCTCATTTTAGACCCCTACAGAGCCTGTGTTTCAATAGAGTCCGTAAACGACAACCTTAGCACAAATCCCAACCCCAACGGGATGACTAATACTAATAGGCCTCCCAACTTTGGTCCAAAAATCCAAGAATATATTCCTGGCAAAGGCGACCCTGTCCTTGACAGAGACATGGTAGTAGAGCCTCCTCCCCCACGGCCACGCTCCCAGTCCCACCCACAACATCCTGAACCACCTGGTGCAGGTGGAGTTGACCTCAAGGAAGTGTACTGGCTCCGCCTTGATCCCAGGCGCACGCAAGAACAACTCCACGAAAAAGTGAACGATTTACTTAAGGAGAAGCAGTCCGCAGGTCGAGACGTTCTCGTCATCCCTGTAAGTCATAACTACAAAAGCACTGATGAAGTCAAGGACGGATTTCTCCGAGCAGTCCACGTTCGTCCGGAGGCACTGAAATCAAATAAATTGCGAAAAATACGGAGTTTGCGCATTATGGAGATATAGAAGACACGTAACATTTTAAACAATATTTCGATTTCGTTTTATGAATAGAGGTATACGTAATACAATACGTACTCATGCTCCTGCTCCATCATATTATAGTCTAGTTCAATAATGTTGTAATAATAGCACGATTAACATTGGGTTTTATAAATGTTCATAAAAATATGTATAACGCCAAACGGTTTATTGTTTTGAAACGCCACATTATCCATAAATATCCAGTTCCATTCCATTTCATCCAGCAGCACACATTTTGCATTATCCGTATATCCAACAAATCCTTTCATTTTTCATATTGATTTCATGAGCAGCAAACGATGCCGATGCAATGCAATGACGCATCTCGATGTACTCCGCAATGCATATCAACATCTCACTGTACCCCAACGGAGCCCGCACCCCTTAAAAAACTCTCCAACACACTTAACCCTTTTCTCCCCACTCTCACTATATCGCTTATGTATGTATCTGGTCCTCCGACAGAAACTAAAAAGCCACCAGCAATCCAAAAATCCAGCGAGAGCGAGATACATATCCTTAAAATCTTTATGTCGTCTTTTCCATTTCCGAGACCGTAACGTAAAAAAGTACGTATATTATCTCATAAAGCATCATGCATTACCCTCACTCTCATCATCTACGTCTACTCTCACTATCTCTATACGTATGTATATGTGTAATGTGTAAAAGTAAAGTATGAAATGAACTTGTTCACAATGTTCACTATATCAGTATCTGTTCTTTCTGTTCTCTCGGTAGTTTATGGAATAAAATATGTACACAAAATATGATACATACTACTTGTTCCCTACTTGCTCCTTCTCCTCTTGCAACACATAAACATAAATGGATGGATCTCTTATTTGCTTGACGCAAGGTGCACTTTGTATGAAAGGTGAAATTTCCTTTTTGCTAAAATTGCCATTGCATTCCCGTATTTCTCCTCTCTCCCTTGAATCATAATCATATTGTCTGGTCTTCTGACCAACAAGACCATCTCCTTTATTGCACTTACCTACTTACTTACTACTACTTTAGTCATTCATTCTCGGCTGTACATACGCAACGTATCATCGTAGTGAGAAAAAAAATATGTGACTGACTTTGGGATAAATAGTGGATTGATAATATAGGTACACCCACGTCGTAACGTATGTATAATATATCATCAAATGCATTTACTAATGGTAATGACTAAATCACTTACATTTTTGTAGTACACAAACACATCCAACATCATCATCATATTCATCATCATCACCATTTGGGACTAATTGCCTTTTTATAACCATTATATTATTATTACCATCACACAGAAGAGAAGAGGATACATCTGATCTGACAAGCATCAAGCATTCTCCTCACACATCAGAGGAGAGAAGAATGAGGATCTGCTCTAAAAGAAAACTACATCCCAAAAATCGAAACTGATTTTTGAAGGGATTTACATCCTTGAGATTTTGTTTTATTTATTTTGTTGGAGTGAACATTTGCTTTGAGTTGAAGAGTGGTGGTGTGTGGTGAGAAGCAGAAAGAAAGCCGCAAAGTCAATATTTAATTAAGAGATACACAACACAGTTCCCTTCAATATTATAGTCCATATTATGAGAAGAGAGCATATTGCTGGCACTAAGATATTGTTTTCGATTAACTGCAAAAGTGCATTTGAGGAATATGGTTTTTGGGTAAGCCGAAAAGGTGTATTTACACTTGATTTAGTACAATTTGAATATCTAATGCATGCAGTGAATTGCAGTGTTGGGAGTTTGGGAGTATGGGAATTGGAAACTGATGATATATTCAATACTAATATTTATCCTCTATCCTTTCACCTTTAGGTTTAAAAATTAAATTCATCATCCCCTGTGCGAAGTGAGCAAGATCACCAAGAGCAAGATTTCACATCTGACATCTACATCCACTCCCACATCGTCGCACAGCTCCGTACATCTCGTCAAACTTGGCAAGGAAGGTACATACCACCGTACTCCTAATTTCAGCAAGACAAGAAAATGTGCATCTTCTGAAGAAATGTTAATAATTTATTCGTCAGTATCAAAACTGCAAAGTGGACAAATACATATTGAGTAGAGGAGCGTACAATTTGGAATTTGGAATTGGAATTGCAATTGTGACAAATCTGAAATCGAAATCTGTTTGTTTAAAAAAATGTGCATTAAGATACTTTAGAAGTACTGGTCAGCGATGGGAAAGCCTGGTTGTAATTTGTTACAAGCAATGTCACAATAACTGCACAATATTCAGGTGTTAAACTTTTTGTTTTTGTTTTAAGTGGATTTGGAAAGTTTTTAGCATTTAGTTTTTAGTATAAAAGTTTTATCTTCGTTTTACTCCTTTTTAAAACAGCTATTGCTAATAATCAAGGTAAGATATACACCATATACCATTTGTATATGTAGTCGTGGTGTGGCATGAGTTCTTGCTTTAAGTTTTGTTTGGTGGTCTTGATGATTTTATTTATTGAGTTTCCAAAAATAGTCAGTCCAAATGTCAGTTGTGTTACAATTATATTATAAGTACTAGATATTATGTATATAACTCTTACACGTGAGGAGAGTGTCGTGAATGAATATTAACGATTGAGTATTAATTCAGATCCAAAATGGAAGTCGCTAACACAATCAAGCAAGTTATCAACGATGCGGTTGAAAGAGGTAGGTTAAGCAAATAACAGATATAATAATATTGTGTTATAGTTTGTTGTTTACGAGCTAAGCATACTAACAAATACGAAATTGTAATAAAACTAAATTATAATTTTGCAATTGAAGGGATTATTGTATACTTTTCAGTGAGAATGCCAGCTCCCCTCCGGTTGCGCGACCTCATACGAATGATTCGAGCGGCTAGAACTGCAGCCGAAGAACGTGAAGTCGTTAACAGGGAGTGTGCCAGTATAAGAAACACATTTAGAGAAGAAGATACTGTGTGGAGGTGTAGATCAGTCGCTAAACTCCTGTATATTCATATGCTCGGCTACCCAGCTCATTTTGGTCAGTTGGAATGCCTGAAGTTAATCGCCTCTCCAAGGTTTACTGATAAAAGGATTGGATACCTGGGTGCCATGTTGTTACTTGATGAAAGACAAGATACCCATCTCCTCATTACCAATGTGCTGAAAAAGTAAGGAAACAACATGAACGCGCAGTAGTCGAATATATAAATGATATGCACGAAATAATGGGATTTTCCTTTGGGTTAACTTTGTTTTCAGTGATTTAAATTCCGATGCTCAGTTTGTTGTAGGACTGGCTTTGTGTACGTTAGGAACAATTGCTTCTGTGGAAATGTCACGAGATTTAGCACCTGAAGTTGAAAAACTACTAAAATCTAGCAATGCATATTTGAGGAAAAAGGCTGCATTGTGCGCGTTTAGAATTGTTCGGAAGGTTCCTGAATTGATGGAGATGTTCCTACCGGCTTGCCGAACTTTGATAGCTGAAAAAAACCATGCAGTCCTTATCACAGCCGTTACGCTTGTTACTGAAATGTGCGAAAGGTCCCCTGATACGTTCAACTATTTTAAAAAGGTACACGCAAAATCATATTGCTAATTAAACTTGATGTACTATTCGCTCACTATATTAACAAAAGAAGATAGCCCAGGTGGCAGTTAGTTTTTAAACATTCCCACTAGCTTCGTTTAACACACCTATTTATTAGCACAAATTTGACTTTGAAGAATCTGTTATTTCGTCCACACTGCTACTAAAGTAGCCGTTCACTTCTGTTAGTCTAATCTGTGCATTGCACACCTCACTAATATTTACTCGTATATACTTTAAAATACGAATCACAAATTATTGTTACTAGCGTAGATGATTTACACTTACTTTTGTGTGTTGTCTTTGATTTTGTGTGCTTACAATGTAAAGGACCCCGAAAATTGGGAGGTAAGTTATTTGACGTCCGTAAATTTGATGTGATGTGGGCTTTTACGTGCACTTAATCAGTTGCTCCTCTTAGTTGAGTTGTTTAGTCGTATTTAATAGTAGAATCGAGCTAATATGCCCTTCAGGTGTAGCTTTACCAAATTTCTAAAAAAAATTTATTCAACCATCGATTTGTAGATGATTCCAACGTTGGTGAGAACAATGAAGACACTAATTCTATCTGGGTATTCCCCTGAACACGATGTTTCTGGTGTCAGTGATCCATTTCTACAAGTTAAACTTCTGAGACTCCTTCGTGTCCTTGGAAGGGGTGATCACGAGGCGGCTGAAGCAATGAATGACCTCCTTGCGCAGGTACGCATAATAAGTATCATTATATTAAGAACCAATAATTAGGCTACTATAAGTATTTATAAATTAAAGTATGGAACCTTAGTATGGAACATATTGTTGTAAAACGGGTTTATAATTATTTACTTTAGGTCGCAACAAATACAGAAACCAGCAAGAATGTGGGAAACGCAATATTGTATGAGACTGTGCATGCCATAATGGATGTGCAGTCAGAATCAGGCTTACGAGTTTTAGCAGTTAACATTCTGGGTCGTTTCTTGCTCAACTCAGATAAAAACATTCGGTATGTGGCTCTCACTACGTTACAGAAAACTGTTCAGTTGGATCAAAATGCAGTTCAGAGGCATCGATCTACGGTTCTAGATTGTCTGAAGGTATGTAAGGCATATGATTATTGAAGGTTAGTAATTTATTTGTTGCTAAATTGTTACACTACAGTGTTTCTCTTGTGTGCAGGACCCTGATGTTAGTATTCGTAGAAGGGCAATGGAGCTATGCTTCCAACTTGTGACCGAGTCCAATTTAGAAGTGATGACTAGAGAGTTGCTTCAATTTCTAGGAAGGACAGAACCTGACATTAAGTCTATTTGTGCTTCTAATTTGGTTTCAATTGCGGAACGGTACTCCCCAAACCCATCGTACCATTTCCACACATTGTTCGAAATCTTACAAGCGGTAATTATAGTGTTAATCTGTAAGTGTAAATTTCGGTGAGATGAGTATTACGTTTTAAATCGATTTCAAAATTGTAGGCTGGAAACTATGTTCGAGAAGACGTGGTTTCCTCGACTATTCAACTGATATCAGATACAGCGACAATTCAGGCAGATGCTGTCACATGTCTGTGGGATGCAACGCGAAATGTTAAAAGCCTTGAAGATTATCAACCGCTTGTTCAAGTACGTGGAAGGCTTCTTAGCTATCGTAGAAAATAATGAACACTTTTGACTCGAAACCTATACTCGTTAGAAGAATAACTTTATAATATTCACTTTAATTCAAGGTATGTTGTTGGTGTGTTGGCGAGTATGGAGATTATCTACTTAATGGGAATGCAGAAATAGACGTCTCACATGATCAAGTGCTGGATGGCTTTCAACAAATGCTGTGGTCACCACATATTAATTTAATTACCAGACAGTATTGTATACTAGCATTGGAAAAATTGTCTGCAAGAGTGCCAGAGTGTACAGATAGAATCCGGTAATAGAATTTGGAAATTTGAATGACGAAACCTTGATAATATTACTGATTTTGAGTGGTGCGGGTTCAGAATTTGATTCTGTCGACTTTTGATTTTCTATAATAGCGCTATCGTGGCTGCATTTGGGTCACATTTAAATGTTGACTTACAACAAAGGGCTGTAGAATTTGGAGCTTTATGCAGAAGCCATGATCATTTAAGGGGACCACTTTTAGAAAGAATGCCTCCAATACCAGGGGAGCGTGAAACAAGAAAAAATGTAGAAAATGGTGGGGAGGAACAAGGCCAAGGCGAATTGGATGATTTATTAATTGGGGATTTGCCTGGAGAAAGTAGTGGATCAGCGGTAGAAAATCATGGAAATGATTCTGTAAGTATAGGTCTTTAAACTCAGTGAAATTAAGTCCTTGTGCATCAACCATTAAGTAAACTATTCATACGAATTTGCTAGAATGCATTACTGGATCTTTTGGGAGGAATGGAACCCGGAGAGCATGATGTTGTTCATGAAGCTCATTCTAGTACTAATCAGTCAATATTCAGCTTAGGAAATGCAATCGGAAACATGAATAGCGTGCCAGTAATGAGCAGTACGAGTGGTAGTAGTGGACTGGACTTGTTAGACTTATTGGGTGGTTCGTCAGAGACAACCGCTCCAACTGAAACACAGACTGCAGTTAATTCAGTTCCTTTACCTACCCTTGCCGCATCGTTCCCCAGTTTGACAAATATGCCTTTATTTGCAACGGTACCTCCATCTGCAGTTAATGGAGTGTCAATTCAGTATGAACTGATTCCCGGCCAGCTCTTCCCGTCGACATTTTTTTCCCAAAGCAAGTCAGAACAACTTGCAAGCTTACGACAGAAAGCAGAACAAGATAGCATAATGTCCGGTATGTCTCAAAATTTACCAATATAATGGATAGTATAATTTTCGAAGCACATCGTTGCCACCGCGTACACCTCTCTCTAATGAGGCACTTCTCCTCTTTGAACTTACTAGAATATGGGAAAGCAATGTTAGCCTATTCAGATGACGCTGTCTGGATAATTTTTGTGCCACTGCTGGCTTATTCAGCACCAAATAGTATTGTTCTCCAAGTTAGGGTTGGAAGTAGAAGTCCGCAACAACAAATCACAGACTTCGTTTTCCAAGCAGCAGTTCCAAAGGTAAGTTCTAGATAGTTCAATATTTATGTTGTGCGTGTTAGAGAAACAGAAAATGTAAGGTAATTGTTCTCTACGTCTACTAATTAATACGTTTCTCTGTTATGCAGACCTTACAGCTATCTTTAGAACCACCATCTGGGACGACAATCAACAAAGGGGATGTAGTTACACAGAAAATTACAATTGGGAATCCATCCAAGGTGGAGATTTGCTTTCTTTCATGTTGATGTTAATTTATGACCAAATTCAAACGATATGTCTTATTACATGCATATCTTCATATATTACAGGCGGTGCTTAAAATGAGGCTTAAATTAACCTATACATTGAATGGATCCTCTCAAGAGAAGTTACACGAAGTTCACGATTTTCCAGCAGATTTTGGATGTAGTTAGCTTTGTCATTTAAATCCGTCCTTTTCCATTAAGCGATGTAAAGTGTCTGATATATGATAAATCAGTTATTTGATGTTACTTGCAAGATATGAATTACATGAAAATTTAGCATTTATAATATATGTTATTAATGTTATAACGGTTGTGTACATTGTGTATAAATAATACTATTTCGAGATAAATATGCTGACCAGCATGTACTACTGGAATAAATTTCCGGGCCACTTTAATTAATATTAATCATTAA
>JAANSN010001521.1:0-32620 GCA_036850665.1 Dicranocentrus wangi
AGTGGGTACACGGGCAAGGAGTCGAGGACGGGGAATTACACTTGCAAAAGTTTTGATGGGAAGAAGGCCGTTTCGATTTATAGGTTTGCGCATGGTGAGTGAATTTTGACGCTGTGACTGGAATATTTTTTGTCCTGACTAATAATTTTTCATTCAGATACACGCGTAGGGCCGCTGTAATTTTGAAGGAATTGAGGTGTCATTTGTCAAATTCTCAACTACATGACTTAATATTAGTTTGCATATTGTCTAGATGGTACTACTATCTTCAACACAAGAAAAACCGTGGAAGCAACGGTTTTAGTAAAAAGTGGAGTGTCGCAGGTGTATATTCCATGTCCTGCAAATGTTGCTAACTTGAATGCTTCGATTTTGAGAGTGAATGAGGTAAATAAAAAAATAAATGTTCATGCATTTTATCTCAAATTCCATGTAAAATGTGAATTCATGCATGCTAGGATGGAAACTTTACCGCGCTGGACAAAGATATCCAGCAGAAATACGATCCAAAAATGGGCTTCCTCTTGAGAGCAGGTGCGGATGGTAACGTACTCGCAGGAAAGTATGTTTGCTCTGCAAACTACAAAAACGATACGGAAGTAGTTGAAGTTACTGTGCTACCACCAACGAGGTATGTTTGCTTCAAAATGATTTCATTGTACAATGTTTAAAAGAAAAGAAAGGTAAAGGTAGCATATCAATTTCATTATTGTTTCAAGGTTTCGTTGTAAGTCCAAGCAAAAACCATCTCACGTTCCGGAATTCCAAAATCTCCATGCAATGCAAAGCGACTGAGCCTGTGGAGATGAAATTCTTAAATCAAAATGTGCCCGTGCAGCATCACGTTCGAGAAATTACGTACAAATCGGAAACCTTCAAGTTTGGGGCTGCTGCCGACATTTTCACTCATCCCAGGCAGGACGCTATTCGGGGTGATGTAAGTTGCGTGAAAAAGAGTAATCAAGAGTCATTGTGGACTTGGCATTATGATACCGACTACGGGTGTCAGTGCAACTGGACGCTGAAGAATGGTACGCATAAGCATAGTATAATTATATTATGCACGAGTCAACAAATTATAAATGACAGACACTATTACAAATGAATGCTGACCCTTTATGAATTCAGATGGAATGAAAGCTGCAAGATTCTACTTCCTCCTGGATAGAACTTTCCGAGGAACTATTCGTGCTTTTGCATTAAACACCGAAGGTGACGGTTATTTTATGAATGTGCCAACGCCACGGGGCGAACTAAGCTGCACAAGCAAAGCAAGCTCTAGAGTAAACATGACCCTCATTCCGTGTGAAAACCCGGTGGAATGTCAAATAAAATCTGCATACTTGTCATGGGTAAATACGCAAAGTTTGATGCGGGAGGGATTTGCACACACACGTGGAACATATTTAATAAATAGAAGCAACTGTTTCTTTTCAGTTTGATTTTGACGCACGGAGCTACTCTGCAGAAAGCATATTCAGTGACGAAGACGGTGATGATGCTCACAATGCCACTACAATCAGTCAGGGATATATCCGGTCGGGAATTATTAAGTGTGGAGTTGGGGATTACATCACGACGAAACTTGCCATTGCAAATTTGGAAACACTTTGTGAGTTTTGATTCTGGTTGTGAGAGCCTTAAAGTAGCTAATGTGGAGATATGTCTGCAATAATGTGACTCAATATTTTTGAACTTTTTACAGATATTGATGTCATACCATCTGACAATTTGGTTCGAATTGTGGGGCCAGAAACTAATGTGTTTGTGGGCGACAAAATGCTATTTACTTGCATGTATGAAAAATTCCAAATCGCTAGAGAAGCTCGGTGGGCTTTCAAGTACGCTAATGGAACGATTGATTTCTTCGAAGTTGGTATGTGTTTGCATCACGAGTAGACCATGAAAATGTGCAGAAACGTTAAATTAAATAACTAAATTGGGTTAATGAATGTGACTTTTATAGACAAAAAGGATGACCGGTATTCATACGACTTGGAAAAATATCTGAGGTCAAGTTACATACAAATCCCTAGTTCGGATGTCACTGGACTCATGTGTTTTGCTCCAGTGTGGAATAGTACTCAATGGAGAAATAGTACTTTCAGCCTCAACGTCTCGCGTAAGACAAAGATGACAATAGTGCAAGTAAATTGACTGTTTCGTGCAAAATCTAAATGCATTTGTATGCAAATTTTCTTTATAGCCGCTCCACCGGTGGAACAAGAGTCTACCTTGAAGTTAGTGGATAACAGATAAATCTCTAAAGCATCTTAAGACTGTTATAATATGCAACAAAAGTGTAATTAACCGCGCATTTCCTATGCATTTGCAGCTGTCCTGTGGACTCGAATCCTATTATCATTCTGCAGCGCAATTCCAGTATTTCCTCCCGTCGTATCCGTGTACCGCATCTTGTGTCCAATAGTACTCTGTCGTTGTACAATCCGGTGGACGAAATCAGACTGATTTGCCGAGCAAACTATCCCGTACAGTGGTACAGGGGAACTGAAAAAGTACTTTGGCCATTGCATTCTTATATGCCTCGAATGTAATGTAGTAATGACCTAATGTAATGACTTCATGTTTCGTAGACAAATTCTTCCAAGATTGGCAAAGTACCATGCAACAACGTGCTTTCCATGAAAAAGGTGTATGAGGCTGTTTTGCATATTGATCCACTTCAAAAAGAAGGGACTGGAAATTATACGTGCAGGAAAACTTTTGCCACCACGCCGCAAGCCAGTGCTTATATATACGCAGTGGGTAAGGAAGGGCGCACTTTTAAGCTTTCAGAAAAGAAAAGGATTTTCCGGGATAAAAAAAGTAAATATACTACTAGTAACTTCTTAAATGTGTAGGTGATGGCGAAGCAACATTTGTCAACGAAGGCCGTCACATGCAAGTTATAAAGAATATCAGGGATTACGACCCCTGGGTAACACTTCCCTGCGAAGTTTCCAATCCCCAATCAAAACCATATTTATTTTTGGATCATGAGGATAGTGTAAGCCTGAAAAGATTTTTACTTTAACAAAATACATTTTCTGCGGCAATATATGAGTTTTATTTACGAGATTCTTTTAATTTTTCCAGGAGAGAATACAACGATTAGAGTTAGGAGGGAATTTACGTTATGATCCCAAAATGGGATTTGAAATTGATAGTGGCACAATCTCGGATCCAGTCACGACGTTTGTCTGCTCAATGAGCGAAAATGCAACGACATTTGGTGTCCTAATCACCCTTCATAAGCAAGACGGTAAATTACACGTTGTAAGCATTTCAAAAGTCCCTGCATAAGTATACAGCTTCTTAACTGAAACTCCGCCCTGTTGTAGGTGGAGGTGAATATTTGTCCAGCGCGATTGGAAGTAGTCCACCACAAAAAGACGGAATGTTGGTTGCATTCACTGTTTTCTTATTAGCTCTAGTCATTCTCTTGGCGGTTGGTCTATTCGTCATGTACAGAAAATGCCAAGAGGTTGGTAACCCTTATCCGTAATTAACCCTGGGTTAAAACATGACCCCCGAGGAAAAGTACATGCAAAATTAATCGGTTTTTGTCTTTATTCTTCAGGCTACCGTGAAACCAGCCGATGGCCACCAAATGGGAACTAGGGACACTTTTTCATCCTATGATGATGTGAGAATACAGCATGATGACAGGGAAAATATTGTGGATGGAAATTACAATCGATTTAACTAACATACGTTATATCAGTTCAAGAGCGAGTCAGAAAAATCCCATTCCATATTTAGGATTAAAATTGTGTTAACAAGTTAAACTGAATGATCAAACATCTGTATGTATTTGTATAAAATATTTTATATACCTACGCGTTATTACAGAAATAAATCATGTTTTTAATTTAAATCACTTTTGACGTGGGATTCTGGATCTTGATCCATGGGAATTTTCTTGACGATACACTGAGATGTTACAACTGATACCCTGACTGATTAGAATTTTATTTGTTGTTTCTTTGAAAAACATACATATATGCTTACCAACTACCAACAACTTCATCATTCTACAAAAATATAATCTAATTGAGTAGTTCTTGTGACTGCATTCGTAACTAGTTCAGTAGTAATTTCGTCTAGGTTTGCTTATATTTATTTACATTGAAAGAGGACCACTAGAATAAGAAAAAACTAGCTGGGGAAATAGATGCACGTATTGTTGTTGTATATATACTCAAATAGTATTCACAGTATCCACACTGACGTCAGTGATGTCATTCCTAACAACTCACACATGGGAGTTTTTGCAAAGAACAAATTCATTTAGAAAGTTACACTGTGAGAATATTTTGTATCGTCTACGATGTCGGATATATCTAACAAGTGCAGAGCAGAGGAGATTTTTATTGTTGTCAGGTTTTCATGCAACATGCATGATATTGCCTACATGATATTATCATCGACCTCTGCTTACCAAGTAACACGCTTCAGACGCTTGCCTACGTAAAGGTCCTCACTTTCTGGTAAAATGCAAATTTGACGAGACGAGTCCCTTAAAAAAGCATGCTCACAATGATATTACAAAGTACTGTTAGCTCGCTCACACTGATTAATATAGAGTTACACCTGAAGACTTCTGTTTCTTCGTTACTTTATCGGTACCATTTCACCCATTACGGATACCTAATGCTTTATGAAATCCATAATGCACTTCCGTACATAATCAACCCCCAAAAAATTTATAACATAATGTTGTAAGTGCTCTACATACATGTATATTTAAATTCTGCAATATATATTATTACACAACAAATTGGCAAACTGCATGATATTGGGATACATCAAAGCAGCATGCTTGCTAAAAAAAGTGGACAGTAACGCATTTGGAATTACAGTAGCGCACAACGAGATGGCAACTGCCATTGCGTTGTCGGCAACTTGTCATCATTTTCACAATTTTAGCTACTATTAAACAAGGTGAATTTCTAGGAAATGTTTGCGACAGCAGCAGTGGCCCTTTCACTTACACCATTATTACGTTTATATCAAGGAAACTTGTTCCACAGTGGAATGTTTATTTTCAACTTGTTCACAACTCCTGCTCAAGGTAAGGACACTCCAGTGTAGTGTTTTTGATCTTTTTGCCTGAAATGAAACAAGTACATTTCACTTTTCAGAGACTACGCCGTTAGTCTCTTTGTTCCTCCTGACATGTGTTTTTAATTTGCAGAATGTCCGTCATGTTCTTTCTCCTGGTGACCTTATCAGTTTCGCTGCCGCTGGTTTTATCCGTCATGACAGGAGATGGGCTCCCACCTGAAAAGCATGAAACGCAAAAGCAATCAAATTCAATACCAGTCAAGGACTCGGCTAGCGACCATGAAAATGAAACCACCAAGGGGATTCACCAGCCTTGCCAGGTCACCGACTTTCCCGACAAAAGCATTGAACTGCTCCTCCGAGAGTACAGCAAAACATGTGAAAGGAAAGGAACCGAAATGTGGAGCAAATTCAGTTCTCGTCGGTGACAGGTGTTTGTGCAGGGACGGCCACGAGAAATTCCCAAACTCGGATTTATGTGTTAAAAAACAGGGAGAGTTTTGCCGTTTCGAGCACAACGAGTGCTCTACAGATACCACCTACATGTTTTGCATGAATAACCATTGCTACTGCGAAAGTTCGGATTTGTATGATCTCGAGAGGATGCAATGCATAGGGAAAGTAGGTGGGCTATGCTACCCTGGAATAAAAGACTGTGTAGACTATGCGGACTGTGTGATGGTTCCTACGAGACGTGTTATTCCTCGTAGCTCTAACTCAGCTTCTTCTACTACCACGTCACAACTGCTGGACTACGTAGTGAGTTTAAATAGTGACATTGAACTGAGCGGTCGTTGCCAGTGTAAGGAAGGATATGTAGAATCTGAAGGAGGCTTATGCAAAAAGGGCTACGGCCAATCCTGTAATTCTGGTGACGAGTGTGATCCTCTAAATCTTGTTTGCAAAGAGGGTCGCTGTGATTGCCCCGACTCGCTCCGTGTTTACGACCTTGTGAGCAAATCTTGTGTGGCGCTAGTTGGTGCTCAGTGCTCTGATGAGACAGGGGGAACTTTATGTGTCAAATTAGCATATTGTATGAAGACAAACTTGAAAATGCCTGGAAGATGTGCATGTGTAGAGAATGCGGTTGAAACAAATATGAGAATGTGTGCAAGAGCTGAAAAAATCCCTGAAGTGGGAACTCCACGATCTATCATGTATTTTAATTAAGTTTTTATTATTATTTTGATTATGTGATCGTACTGTTAAAATTTTATGTATGGCAGGAAGTATATAAGTCTCGTATCAATAAAATAAAATACTTATTCTTAAAACCGGTACACTGAAGTTTTCTGATTGACTAATATAAGGATTAAAAGATAGCACAGAAATAAAAAACTGTCATGATCAGATGACTATTCAAATTGTGGGATCAGGATGTGTTTCAAAACCAAACTGAGATTTCATCCAATGGCTTTCTCGTGAGGTCAGGTACAGTACAATCCTTTGCTGGATATCCGACTGGGAGGAGAATCATCAATTTCTCGTTATTTGGCCGTCCTAGAAGAGCTCTGAGAGCAGGTCCGCAGTTGAGAGGGGTGCTGGTCAGCGTGACTAACCCTGCTTTCTAACAAAGGAAGTGCGAAAAAAGTGTGAGCAAACAACCCAGAACACACATTTAGGTACATTGTGTAAGCACAAGCGAATTTCCAAGGTCAGCAAATATATAAAATGCTATATGTAGGTGGAAATCCCAGCTTACTTGGATTGCTGCAAGGAGGATTCCTGTGGCGATTGCGACACTAATTTCGTTATAATAATGGTTCTTCTTTGTGCCATCGGGATTGAAACCATATGCCTGTTTGAATACCAAGATTAAATACGGGGCTTCTGTCAAGTATTCCTTAACCCAGTTTGTTTTCAATGGTTGGAGATCAGTAGTCCATTGTACTCCTGGAGGCGTAAACATATAAAGTAACATGTGCACATAGACATGGGTCAAAACAAGATGAAACCACGCATGATGATGAGTGCTGCTTGTAAAATCATTGAACACTATATGTCATGTGAAGATCTAATGCGATCAATCACGATAATGACGTGCTTTGCCATGCTATGTGCAGAGCAAAAAATATTTTCGTGGATTGGAGCATCAAAATAACTCACCCATTCTCTTGTTGTAGTTGATTTCTTCTTCATCCTCAATAATTTGTCGAACTGATGCCTTCAGATCCTTATCACTGACGACGACATAGGTCCATGGCTCTGTGTGAGCACCAGAGGGAGCGGTGCCTATGCAAATATGATTACGCAAAAAAAAACTTTACATCCAACTAAATCCAGTTTTCAGCCTACATATTTTTGCCCTACATAGCTATACATTGCATCCTTGTTCATGATATGTGTGCCAATGTTTTTAGCGCTCCAGTTACCCATTGTAAATGATAGGATTGCGATTGCATCGAATTCATTTCTCTTACCACCAGTGCGAATTATGTTTTCAATGACTTCCTTTGGGACAGGCTCAGAGCTGTAATATCTCACGGTACGACGGTTGTTCATGTCGTCGAAGAACTGGGCTGAGCGCTCGATCATCTCTTGCTCCGAATATCTCGTGTAGGTGGTGAGAGGAACGTGGGGCAAATCTTCCGGTAGGGCGCTCTCAACTTTGACGCCTTCTGCGTCTACGACCTCATCGTCGTGAATTTCCGCCTCTGCAAATATTAGAATTCGAATGATTTAAAGAAAAAGGATGCACATTAGGAACACTTCAAATACTGCGTGACTGCGCCATAAACAATTCATGAATTGATAAATACATGTGAAATTGATGAATTCATGAAGAATTTTACCTTGATCTGGGCTCAGGTACTTTTTACGGCTTCCAGATGAAGTCGCTGGTTTCTTTCCAACCTCTTTACGCTTTTCCTCTTTTTCAGGATCTTTTAACTTGATCAGATATACAGCGCAAGTATACGAAACTATGAGAGCGAGTAGGTGTGGCCAATAATTGTATAAAAATGGAAATGTCGTCTCGAGTGACATTTTGAAAATATTCAAACGCCTAATCCGCAACGTGTAAACGCAATATCCTTAATACAACACTTATGTTTTAGCCAGGATTCCCCAATTTTTGAGCAGACAAACAAAATTAGTGCTGCCTCAGTAATCCAACTGATGTTGTGCTGAGGTTGCGTCTTCGAACGATAGCAGATTGCGACTTGCTGAGAGCGTCGGATGTCGTCGTCTTTAGTTTAACAGCTCTTCAACCTCAGCAGACAACTTGGTAGGTATACCAAGCGGATTGGATCATTTTCTGTGAAGGATGAATTAAAAAATTATATATAGACAATTGTGCTGTTTACAAGCCTTCACGTATAACTGACCAGGACCAGAATGACCTAAAGATGCACTCTATCTGCTCAACTCATACAGGAACACGATACCCTTCAATCTGCTGCAGAGTGCACACGAAGAGGATATATTTTCTTATGTATTTTGTAAATAACGGACTCACTGTTGATAATGGAAAGATCATTGCCTTGCCCCGAGCTTTTTTATGTAGATACGCATATAAGTTGTTAAAAAACAAGATGACCTAGCTCGCATCTGCATAATAATTATATAGACTTTGATATTAATATAACCTCAAAGCCATATTCAAATACAACCAAATTTTGGGCTATGGCGAACGTATAATAGGTTTAAAGAAGATAGATGCATGATGTCTCATTGTACGTTGATGCGTACCAAATTATAAGCGAACTCCTTTTATGATTTTACAATTATTAATAAAAGTCTTACCTTGCCTATATTTTTGATTACAGCGGTATTGCACAGAAAGGTATTAGAAAATATTACGTCTGAAATAACCAGTCAACAGTAACTGATGAACAGCTAATTATTACATCGAACTGTTGACTGTTTTCAATGTCGACTTGAAATGATTGTCTCTCTTATGAGATTCTACCTATTTATAATGTCAATAATGTGAAACTGGCATTGAGACATTACTGTGGTTGGTTGTCGTTGCAAATTTGCGTCAGGGATCAAATTCCATTTTTGGATTTTCCGTTGCGCGTTTTGGAAATATAGTTTGGCTGGAAGTAAGTACACTAATTGTAAGTGGATATGTCTGTCTAGAAGGAATGCAATTATCAGTTGTAGGAAATGCAAAATAGGTTAATGGAATGGATTAGACGAGTAAACTCTGCATTCCGCATATTAAATGACTCAACCATTGAACTTTGTTGTGGTAGTTGTGTTTTACCATTACC
Source organism: Dicranocentrus wangi (assembly GCA_036850665.1). NCBI lineage: Eukaryota > Metazoa > Arthropoda > Collembola > Entomobryomorpha > Entomobryidae > Dicranocentrus > Dicranocentrus wangi. Next base: position 9,285 of record JAANSN010001521.1, read on the forward strand.
AGGTCCAGTAGTATTCTAAACCCAATTTTACCATTTAGCAAGTTTACTTTTTATTTGGGTTGAGTTGAGTTACAAATATTACAATATCGCATACTTATATGTAATGTAATATGCGCTTAAATGCTAGTTTAGTTGGTAAGCCCTTAACATGATAAGCTACAAAAAATATTGGGATTTCATGAGTAGACATGTAATATATCAAGGGTCATTATTACTAGCAGGTGGTTTCTCAATAATACAAAGTATTTCACTTCATAAAATGCAGGCATTCGAAAAAGTCGTGAAATGGTTTTCGTTCGTCGCAGTCTGGTTATCCATATGGTGGTAACATATCCATATCCACATATTCACCCGGAACTGTGGAATAAACTAACTTCATTATTATGTTAGTTTGTAATGAAATTTTCTGATAACTTAATGACATTTTGGACAATATGATTTGCTTTTTTTCAAGTAAATGTAAATTGGTCTCTTTTACAGCGATACATACAAGTAAAAGTCATTAGGACGATTCTGGAGTGATTTGCTGGAGTGAATTGATTTCATTATACAGTCAAGAGTTTTGAAGAAGCATCTTTGAGTATTAAAAAGCATTATGGAGAAGAGGGATATATATTGTGAGTGACTTGACGTTTGGCAATTTCAGGAAAAGATATTCTCCAGACAATCCGTATAAACGATAAGCCATTGACTCTATTCACTAGAGGTCAGAATATATTTTAACTTGTTTACAAAATATACGAGTTGCCACAAACTCGGTTATCAGAATGCCAAGTTGAAATCCTCAAGACATCTTGTACTTGTAAGACAAAGTGTAGTGCTGTAAACGTTGATTTATTGGTTGGACTCCAAGTTAAAACCAGAAATCTCCGAGAATCATTGGGAAGTGGTGAGATAGGTGAAACCGCACAAAGCATTATACCACTGGCAAACGTTTGTACATCCACATGAACTTGAATCATTGTGCTTGCCGGAGTCGGAATGCTTTACAAATTAAAATACCCATGTGACAAGTTTCTCCAGAAAAATAAGAAAATTTCCTGTGCAAGAAGCATTTATATACAGGAACATCAACTTGACGGTATTTGGTAAGAGCTGCTACCTCACCTCATTGCGCAATAAAGTTGCAAAATCGGTCATTAGTGCCATCAAATTTATCTTGTTGCATGCATGCCTTTACCTTTATACTAGGCTGTCCGTACGAGAAAGGGTTTATTGAGGAGAATTAGCAGTGAACCTGATTTCATATAGCCAACTGCCATAAAGATAAAGCCGCCAGCGTGCAGCGTAGGCATCGCTTCCAAATTCATTTATATTTTCATACAAAACACCACCAGTGAGATAATATGGAATATGGGTATTCAGTTCAGTAGTAATGATGCAATGATTCTACAAAATTCTTAGCAAGACCATATATTACTTAACGCACACAAATACGGAACTGGGGCTGATATACCAAAGCATACATTTAATATTATGCATGACATGCAAAACTCGAATACTAGTCTCTAGTCTTTTAAATGATAAACCTACACTATTGCTATAAATACTAGGAAAGACTGCTGTATAGCATCATTTTTTGTCTTTAATAGTTTTTACTCCATATGAATATGCTCATGTACATATAGCTATCATTTCTTCTTGACTGTTCTTCCAGTGGATTCAACCGTAGCTACGCATGCCGTGTTTGTAGAATAATATTCCGATACGTTAAATGGAACTAAGCCTTTCACAGAGAATGCAAACATTGGAGAACTCATTGGTTTAATGAGGATTTTTAACTGTGATTGTAGTCGTGTCGTGCCTCATACTCCACAACACTTTATCGGTTATTCAAGACTCCATTCCAGATCCACGGATAGTAGTGTTGCAAAAATAATGGAGTTTGAGCCAGAGCCTGTTTGTAGTTGTATTCGTGACTGCATGTGCTTCTCTCAAGGCTACCTTTTTGCCTCAGCTCACAAATAACTTTACACGCTCACCCAACTACCATACATGTACACTTGCACACAATAATATGTAGACATGGTGTGAGTTGTGTCCTGAAAAGTGATCCGCCAACGAAGCCAAAATTCTATCCGAAGGAAAAACCTAATGTTTGCTTTAAGCAACAAGCCATGTTGTGTTGTGAACAAAAATCGTCGGATAATATGAATGCATCTAGTACTAAACTGGCAATTATAGGGAAAGCATTATAAACGCGTGCTAGCCTAAAAGGAGGAGTTGCATACATGGCATATTATCTTTTTAAAAGAAATTTTTGCACAAAGTTCTAGAAACATTAAATTCCTTAGCTCATTCGCATAGTGTATATTTATACACACTTATTTATTTACTTCGGCAGAGTTCATGTTCTCATAAGCTCGAACAACTGCTCCTGCAAAGGGGTTTCCTCCAACTCCACATTCTTTGTGGGCGAGGAACATCAATTTTAAAATTTGTAAAACGCTGACATATATTATCATTATCCTTGTTTTTGCGACTCCTTTGAAGGTCCACATTAAGCTTGTCATAGTTGTCATTTCATTGGAAGTATATAAAGCAAAAATAATAAAAAAGGGCATCGTTTTAAAACTGCGCTTCAGTCATTGCAGCAGCATTATTGATTTGGCTTTATTTTGTGCCTTCGTATGCAGTTTTAGAACAATCAAAGAAGGGTGCTTTTACCTGGTTTATTAAGTAGACAATTTGATTCAAACCTACCTACCTACCTACTTATTGCCATTGTGTGTGCTTTTCCACTAAAGGTAAGAAATTGTTATTATTGAGTGCAAACAAAGCTCATTCTCCACCACCTCACCTCCCATCCCGCAGCTCATACACAACAACAACACAAAATACAAGATTTTTATTACATCTCCATCATGCTCCACCACAACTAATACCAACCACCGCAAAAACAGAGAGAGAGAGAGATCCATTCCATGATGCTTTCTTGAATGCGTAAAACTGGTGCTGGCGGAAGGAAAACTCTTTTAGGTAATAGTGCAATAGTGGTGGTTGTTGTGCAATAACACAGACAGTTGTGAACGTAGCAGAAAAGACGTAAGACAACTACTTGGCTGGTTACTGTGCTGCTGCTGTGTTCAAGGAAAAAGGATATCACAAAATATCACTTGACGACTTCACGGGACTTGTTACCGAGAAGCATTATTAATACACACACATTTTTTCTTCTCATTTTGCCTTCCTTGCAAACCCGTCGTACTTATTACTCCGTAGCAGCAAGCAAGTAGCAATAGTAGTGCATTGTATATTACATCTTGAAAATCCTGAGGTGGCCCGGTGGTATAATGGTGGTGTCGTGTGTGCTATGCACTCTCTCTGCACAACAACAGCCAGAGAACGTGGATGATACTACATACTTTTTACTGGAGTGAGTGAATCCGACCTTACTACCGAGAACGAATACATAACATTTCACATTGAAATCTAGAGATTTTATTACGTGGTGGTGGATGTGGATACGAAACGAATACGATACACACGGGGGTTGTGCGTATGTAAACGGTATCCAATTGTCAGCTCAGCTGGAAGAATATTTTTGCCTGGATTTTCTGCATTATATTAATATAATATGATCAAGTATCATGTGAACTTGCTACGTGTGGGTGGAATGTTGTGCTCTTGAATTTCATGGAAGGTTAATTAGACAGGCAAGACAATCCCAACGTGTATTAAGCTAGAAAATCATAGGCTTTAAGTATCTCACAATTCTTAGCAAAATAGAGTAGCAAGGTAGTTGTAATTGTAAATTTGGTGAAGTGGTAAATATAGAGTGAATAGTCGGTCGGTATAATTCTGGCGAGGGTCGGTTTAGGTAAATAATAAAATATCAAGTTTGTTGAATGTCTTAATATGATAATTATTGTGTAGCTTATGGTATGGATGGATATGATGTGGGCAATAATATATTATGGTGATTTGATTATTTGCTATATTTGCAAAGTTCTTTTAAATTCTGTATAACGATATCTGATTGTTTTGTTTTGCAGAATAAATTTTAACGTAAACCGGAATACTTGGGGAACCACCCGAATTAATACAGCTCGTCGGAAGCTTGGAGAGTGATTCCAGAATCAGTTGCCATTAATGCAGAAGAGGAGAGTCATTCAGAGTGCCAGCCAGCCCATATTTCGACCAATGATCAAGGGTTAATACAGTACAATTTAACGATATCAACAGCCACCATGTGCCTGTCGTGTGGAAGCAATTTTGCATTGTATGGAAACCGTGATTGAGGTTGTAAATCCTAAACACGTTGACCCACTTATAATAGTCTTTGAAATAATGCCAGTTTGGCGTTTCTTATTTTCACTGATTTGATTTTACAGATATTCCGCGTCATTTGAGGGACACCGGTGACAGCAGGCGGTGCATCGTTCATATCTTCGATTTGCTAATTAGTTACTAATTGAAAAGACTCTTATTAGCCTGGTAGTTTCCAAAACGAGTGCCAGGTGTAGAAAAGCTAGGTTCTGATGTTAGTAATAGCATAGTGCATATAATTATTAATTATATGTAATTTAAAATATCATATATCTGTGTGCTACGTTTATTGTTATAGTCATATTTCTAGTCTCAGTAGATTTTGCCTTTCCTGGTGCCTTTGTAACCTTTTGCCTGCAAACCAACAATCGCACAATCATTTTTAACAATTCGTTGGTTGTAACAGTTGCACTGAAAATTAACCGCGTTGGGAGCTTCAAGCTTTATTAAATTTATAAACTCTATTAAGTTCTATGAAACTAATAAATCTAATGTTGTTGATAATAATAATAATAGTCTAATACGCGGGGTTGCAGCAATTTAGTCTGTGCGTCTGTTGTTAAATTTATACTACCGATTCAAGAACGGTAGGTGCTTTATGTAAGTTTAATCACGTTTAAGTTTAAATAGTGTCGTAGTTTGTGCTATGTATTGTATAGGTAATCGGTGTGTTAACCTTATTACTTTGTGGTGCTGAGAGACAAATTGGTGCTATTGCAGTTTAAGGATATTACATTATTTGGTAGGATTAAAATTTGAATGTAAGAGGTCATGAACATTTGCGTTTTAACGTCGTGTGCAGTTAGTTTCAAGCTTTCGTGAAAGCATATTGTGAGTAGGTTAAAGACACTAAGAGATAGTTAGAGATAGATAGTAGTTTAGAACAATTATGGAGTCACAACGTGGTCATCGACGAAAGAAACAACCGCAGAAAGCTGTTGCCTCTACAAGCTGTTCCAAAATGCCACCTCCATCCTCCGTTAAGGGTGTGTTTCCAGGCCCGTCGAAAAGCGTCACAAAGCAGAAACCCGAAGTTGAATTTGTATCCGTCGAAATCGAGTTGACTAACGGTAAGTTTTGTTTCTATTGATTAGTAATTTACCTATACGTAGAAACATAATTAAATAATTTTTCACTGCCGGGCTCGACCACAATCTTTATAAATGGACTCGACATTATCAGTCCAATATCATACCCATACCGGATTTAATTTTTGAGATTGAACGGCTGTCAGGGTGTTACTGATGTGAAATGCTTTTGTTCAGCAAAATCTTACATTTGCACTTACCTATACCAATACCAATCATATTGTTTTCCTGCCTAACCTAGGTTGGATGGGAGTCCACACGTTCATTTCTAATTATGTTTATTATGTACCATTCGTCAAATGACATTGCAAGATTATTTGAATTCGATTATGTTCGCCGTGATATATTTATTGATAATATATAGTTCAAGTAAAAGTGTTCTGTAATGTCATTCCTAATAGTATGCGACGTCATGTCATCATGTAAACTAATGTTGAACTTCATGATTCTGGCTGGAGGAGAATCCTGCAATTAGCGAAATGCAAGTTTACAATCCTGTAAACGTTTTTATTGCATATGAGCATAACTAGTTATGGAAATGTGTATACATAAATACTTACATTTTCAAAGTTATATTTAAGGACAAATTATATTATATATATATAAAATAGTATGCGACGTCATGTCATCATGTAAACTAACGTTGAACTTCATGATTCTGGCTGGAGGAGAATCCTGCAATTAGCGAAATACAAGTTTACAATCAAGTAAACGTTTTTATTGCATATGAGCATAACTAGTTATGGAAATGTGTATACATAAATACTTACATTTCCAAAGTTATATTTAAGGACAAATTATATTATATATATATATAGGTAGAGAAACAATGGGTGAAATAATTTAATGGACCATTGTTAACTCGGTCTGCAACTTCCATACTTTGCTTCTTTAGTATTAGCTAATTCCTACTAGCCAGGGTAGAGGGTAGTAATAGTCTGTTATAATGTGTATGTGCAAAGCAAACATTACACTCGCGTTTTGTTTAAAAAATATTAGGTAAATGATTTGCATGAAAACTCTTGCAGACTAATTTTATTCAATCTGGTTTACTAAATAGGACCGAACATGTCATGAACCGAGTAAGTGTATGACCTGATACTGATACACGTATTGTATGCAAACTGCAAACTGACGATACGAATATCAGTGTGATATCCTATGTTCTTTTCTGCCCAAACGAGCTCGCAACAGTCGTACTCAAGCCCATTCTGTCAAAATGTAAAAGCCACAGCACATTTGTACTTACGTAGGTGGTTCTCAGTTCTCACTTCTCCTCACATATAATGGTGCAAGTAGTTACTACTTACTACCTAGCAGCAAGACAACTGTTCTGATATACATATATGATATATGTGATATGTATCTCACTTGCTCAGATCTAACGCTCACTCATTTATACTTCTCTTTATACATTGTATCATATCCACCACAATATTGCTAGACGGGGTCGATCCCCTTCTTAAACACCTCTCCTGTGGAACCTCGTGTTTCACACTATCAGCTGGCTCAGCCTTTCTGTTCTTCAGTGGGTTTTCCGTAGAATCATCATCATCATACACTAGTTAACTCTGTACTCTTGCTCCTACATGCTACAAACCACTCACCATTGTGAAGTCTCCACTGAGCACACAAGCTATACAATGGTACTTAAAACTCAATGCACAACCCTTTCTCAAAAAACATATGCACGGTATGAGAGCTCAGAGCAATTTTTCTAGAGTAACCTTACAGATCGCGACTATCGCGAGTATGCACTGCAGGATCTTTCTAAAATACATTATTGCCAGGCTTGCACACTGTGAGCATGCAATGGGAAGAATGTGAACACTACTGTATTGAGTGTTCCTATACTGTGCTGTACTCTTGTGTAGAGAGTTCTCGTAACAGTCAACCTCATTTTCCCGTCAGATATCTTCAGGCATCCGAGGTGGACACATCTATGTAGAACTTGTGTACAGTTATTTCTATACATGTGCTCTACGAGTTTTCGTACCTTTAAAGGGAAAGGATTTGTCATACGAGTTTTCATATCTTTGTGGAGAGAAAGGTGCTTTAACTGGAGAAAGCATTTGGCGAACTACAGATACATTTATCTACCTGTCAAAAAGTTCTTCTTCATTTCTAAATTAACTAAATAAGTAAAACTAAACCAAATTACTGGGGAAAGTCTTAAAAATTTGAAAATCATTGGTGCTATATATTTATCCGGAAGTTGTGCGTGTAAACTGACACATAGTCCATATATGTGGGTTGTAAGCTTTAAGCTACTATGCACATTTGAATGGTAATGTTAGTGCTATATATTTATCCGAAAATTGTGCGTGTAAACTGACACATAGTCCATATATGTGGGTTGTAAGCTTTAAGCTACTATGCACATTTGAATGGTAATGTTTGTGTCTTATTGTGAATAAGTACTGGTTACTGGATAAACAAACTAATTTGTCGGATTTTGTTATCACCCCGTCTGTGTGGAACACTTCTTCAGGATAACAAAAATTGTTGATTGTTGTGCCAGGGCGATTCGGGAAGAAAAGGAATCTCTTAGCTCACAAGTCGTTTTACATGTGCGCACAATGCTGCTTTAAACAACTTCATACTGCTTTAGGAAGCTGGAGTTTAAATAAATAAATATCCTATCATGAAATCATTGTGGAAAACGAATACCTTTTCAGCTTACTATACGACTTCTGCATTCTTCGAAGCTGGTTAATAAAAAGGGATATCCTTGGATTGGATTGATAAAAACATATATAAACTTTACGATAGGTTACTTGTTTTTGCTAATAAGGCACGCTATCAGTGTTAGGTTATTTTACAGTGTGAGTATCAAATACTACAAAAGTGAGAAAGCTGTGGTTTTGTGATTGTAAGGAGGTAATCTCCTTCTTTGTTAATTGTTAAATACATATTGTGTGTACCTTACAGAAAGGTATAGGAGAATTTGACGCAGTATTATTTGTAAGGGAATTGCGCTAATCCCACTGTAGTGGGATTTTGTGATTACTGTTGAAAGTACAAGTGTGTATTTATGAGTAAATTAAAAATGGGTGCCCAATCAGACCACGAAAGTGGTTTCTTTGAGGGCGACGAGTGTGTGGATGATGATGAGGTGGAAATCATACACGAGGAAATTAATAATCCTGGAGGCATGCTAAAACCAAAAGGTAATATTTCCTAGTTTTTGGTTGAACTTTGGCACCAGTCTTTTTGGGTAGATTTTAAGATCACAGTGTGCTCACGGGGAATTATGCTCATTCGTTCGTACTAAAATTCCAAATCGAGCCATGCTACCACGGCTGGCTGGTTATAGTATTTCATGACTAGTTACTAGTTCGGATATAGAAAAATGAAATTTATTCCTTTACAACTTAGCCTTTTATGAAAAAGGGCAGAAGTGCTTGTTAGGAAGGGCTCATTAGACGCATATGTCAGCTGCAGGTTGTAGTAGTACGGACGGAGGACTCAAGGAGAAAACCTGAATCAAGGTCTGCCGTTTGGCCATCTTATGATGGCAAAACAATTTTGTGCTTATTTGCTTAAGGCCATCATGATCACAGTCATACTACTGGTTTTCAATGTCAGTGCACAGCTTTTGACCTTGTTCGGTGTTCACCTATTGACTTTCAACCTTTGCCAATGAATAATTGCTCAATTTTCTATTGATTGATTTGCAATGTGTAACACTGCTCCTGTTGTAGCTGTTCGTGGAGGTTTAGTGTATTTGTCTCAGACGCGTTATTGTGCAATGTTTATACAGGGTAATATAATACTCTGCAATCAACATCATCATGCTGACCTTTTCGTAGCTAAATTTATAAATTGTAAAAAGAATTAAGATGAATACAATTGCAAAAATTATTTAAAGTTGACAGCTTAATTTACAGCCTGTCAGCCAATTTTGTGTGTAAATTTTCAAGTCTTTTTAAGCAAGTGGTTTCCTCGCTACCTCAAGTAAAATTTTGCCGACGCTCTGCTAGAGCGTTAACGGGATGCCCACATACACAATTTAGACGGACGTGTAGCAAAACAGGAAACACCGTTACATCGAAAAAATCATGCTGAACTGGGCAGGTGCCAGGGATATGCATATTAAGAGTAGATATCTAATCACAAAATGCTTATTCCACGCACAAGACAGGACTTCCTAATTAAGAGGTGGTTGGGCAGCGCCTGAGCATAAAACCTCGCATCGTCTTGACCAGGTGATATCCGGCACAAGAACATCAAAGATTTTTTCAGCTGTTTGCCATGTAACATCTGCCACGGTGTCTCTGCCAAATGCACATTATCGCCATTAAATATTTCCACTATCATCTAGATTACCTGGCTGGCACATGAGAAGCCTCAATTGACCAAACGAAATAAGTAGAAGTGAAAAGACGGGAGAAGGAACTTAAACCAAATTCCGACATATATATTCATCCTTTTAATGGCAAATAATAATATGTAGCATGCTTGCTTAACATATAGACATAATATCCAAACTCAAGCCAGTTTACATCTGTTCTGGAATGTTGCAAGTAGTGGGGAACATTGTATTGCATGGCTTTAGCTGTAGCGAAGCGAAAGGCAACGAGCTTGATATTATGGGCGATCGATGCCCTTCAGCTCTACTTGTTTGAATTGATGTGTAATGCAGAGAGGGAGAGTCATTTCATGATACGCTTTCTTCATCATCATACACATCCGCCCTGTAAAGCATTCCAGTTCTATTTTTATTGTGGTGTAATACAACATTTTTACAAGAGAAAAGACAGTCTATATTATGATATAAGCACAGTTTTATTCTGTAAAAAAACCACTTTCCATGAAATGGAATTCTAAAGGTGCAAATTTACAATGGACCTGTGATGAAATCCTACTTTAGATAATCCATCCATGATGAATGATGAAATGTTAAAAAATGGCAGTGACATACGGACTTAATGTATTCACGAGTGTGCACATTGGGAAACGTTTGACTGGATATGAGTACATACCTATAATCTCCAGACTCAATATATAAGTAGCATATCTCTGCCTTTACAAATACCACTGTGCGTGTATTGTCCCAGTGGTATAGGCATGATGATGATGACTCCTGTCACTTCAAGCCATTCGGAACTAAACCCTTTTCTCAATCCAAACAAGTTGTTTATTAAAAACAAAACTGTTTGTAAATTCTGTGTGTTTTGCAGCTTAGGCACAAATAAAAATGAATCATTCCGTTTTAACTGAATAAAAGTGGGAAGACTTTTTATTGTCATTCGACCACAAATCAGACGTTGTAATATCGTTTCAACTTTTCAACGTATAAGTTCTCCTGGTAGTGAGAAAATAAACAAAATGCGCTTCACTAAAAGTGAAGACATTGACCTGCTGCTGCTACTACTTTACAGAACGGAGAGTTTAGGTATATGAAAGTTGACTGTAGCCGTTTGCAGCCAGAGAGCTGAGAGTGAGTTGCAAGAAGAAACACCTTCCCCACACACACACACACACGTACAGTCTTGAAACTTCACATCGCAACATGCATACATTTTATACTATTTTATCCTGCTCAGCAAAGCTCCAAGAAAATCCCGTTGCTTGCTGACTGCATTTACTTTTTTGTTGCTTTCTTCTCGCTCTTTCAATGACTGCGTGTATTCCATCCCGAGTTTGTGATTTTTTATGGAGACTGCCATGCATGAAGTAGTGTTCCTGAAATAAGTGTGTATTCACACTTCCCAACGTTTTCTTATTTTTAAAGCACTATACTAGCCTGCCGATGAACTTCATCTTGCTACAGTAAATACCGATTGTGAGCAGGAGAATCCCACTGAGCTGGATGGCATTGGCTTTATTGTGAATCAACGCTGTTATCGAGTTGATCACTTCATGTCCAAACTTCTCTAACTCTGGAATGATTTCATGCTGTGTGCAGTGTGCGAACCTATCTTGTGTAAATTGTGGAATACTTAAAAATCCACAGGAGCTTTGGTGCATCCTCTTTGCATTCATTATAACCATTCATTGGCAGAGCGAAATTTTTACGAGCAACAAGAGATTTATAGATTGATACTATATATACAGATATAAAGATATATTTACTACACGTTTTGCTCCTATAAATCCCTTGTGATGCGTGCGAGTATAAAGCTGTTGCTAAAAATCTCTTATTTGTGTATCCTGCTTCCAGAGCACGATGTAAATTTGTGTGCATGGCCAATTAGTCACAATTTACAACCATTCTGGCATCATTGCATTTCCATGCAGTTCTTCACACTGGAGGAAGTGATTCTTTCATCCGGTTACTTACATTCAAACACTTATTCCAGACTTGCCTCTTCTCCATTTTACATACTTGCGAACGGGAAATCCCTTGCACTCATGATGCTCTAGTGTTATGTCTCCGAAAAAATAATAAGTAGGGATTTCATCTCTGCATGACTCATTCTTCTTTTTAAACTGAACGTTCGTAAGCTTTTGTCAAGTCGATGCATGGTTACTGTGTTTGTGTTATCTCCTTTCGTCCTCGTCTTCAATTCGGGTTTAACACTGAATCCTTTTCTTTGAAAAGTGATTACAAACGTGGCTGTACCTACTTTGGAGTCCGGTGTCCTAATGAAAAATAGCGAAAGGATTGAGGTTGTAATGCTGACTCATCCAGATTCTGATAATAAACAATGCGACTTATAGAAAAACATGCATAACACATAAAACCTGTTTGTTCCAGCAGTCTGCTATTTTTGATCTGTTTAACCACAAGGATGCCTTATTATTATATTGCATTGCTTTGCCTTGAAAGAGATTAAAATGTGTTAGGTAAGTTAAGATGGATTTTCGTGAGTAGTAAGTTAGTCACAAAGGGGCAGGCATGACATGTATGACAGTCAAATTACACGGTGGAGCAGGAATAATATGCAAAAGTATGACGTTTAGTGGAAACAACGAAACCATTTTTCCAGTGAATTATTGCCTCGGCGTTTTGAAAGTAGGAATTCATTGGTAGATGAAGATTAATACTAGCTACTCGTTTCCCGTTAAGCTGAAATTTAAGGCTAAAAATGGAACTTACACGAATATTCATACCAAGAATGACTAGGTACTATAATTTCTGGTATCACGAGGCAGTCTTCGGGTTGTCTGCTCGTAATTCGAATTACGAGTTGTCGACCCATTAACTATTTATTTGTGGACAAGTGCGCCATCTTAAAAGATAATAATTATTTTGGAACAACAGTAAATGGATGTGATGACAGTGATTAAATAAAACGCAGATGGTTGCTGAGAGCAAGCTGTCCACAAGCGGATTTATGTTTTAACTAAAATTACTCAGGTATCCAGTACACATTAGACCGAACAAATACGTCTTCCTTTGATTGCGCAACTATCAGTAGCATCACGAGTTACCTTATACGTGAAAGCACCATATTAGAGGGTGCATGTAATGCATACACACCACTGCTCCAAGTAATGAATCGTAATTGAGTTTGAAGACATTTTATCGTTTGTTGCATTTTAAGGATCCTACTTTTTATAGCCTAATACCTATAAGGAAATCTGTAGTCACCGTTCCAATCCGATTAATACACAGCTCTTTTGCTTGGCTCATTACTTGTGAAGCATTAAACGAAGCTGAAATGCTAAAATTTGACAATTCCACGAGAACTTGCAAATAGAGCACTAAGGAACTCATGTTCGTGAGTATTGTGAGAGTAAAAGAGGCGCAAAATTTTGTAAACGAATAGGTTGCGCAACAAACGCTTCGACATCCATTACTCCCACCCACATACCAGACACAAGAGAATTCCCCGTATAACGACTTTCCTGGAAAAATGTCAGTTACGCAACCGCAATTAATTCAAACCACACAGTCACATTACCTGAAGTAACTTTACGTAATAATGTAATATGTTAATTCAATTTGGAATACACCCAAGACACCCCGCCCGAGCAATAGCTAAAACCGTTTCCTTTTTGTTGTTACCCTTCTGTTGCTTATGTGCTTTGAGAGTAATGGATATAGGAAAAATGAGAGAGAGATACAAGCTTAAAGTTTAAAAATATTTTGAAGAGGGATGTCGAGTGACAATTATAACGTCAATGATGACGTTTGTTATTGCACACGGACGGAGCCCAGTCTTATTGCGTATCATGGTTCTAGGAGTGCCATTTGCAAATCTGGATGTCAAACCCAACCACCATGTGATCTTCCATCGATTACGACACGGTGCTGTGTACAAAATTCCTTGTAACAACAATAAGGAAGTGTAAAATTATTTTTTGTGAGAGTTTTGGTATTCGAAGCATTTCACGGCAATTTTCTCATAGCGCACTCGTTATCACAGTACATATCACTCGTGAAATGTTACTTGTTAGAGAAACCTTTTTGCTGCCGACTATCAGAGGAATGCGACAGCATCATCTGAGAGCAAACTTGTTAAAAAGTTGGGGCTCACCAAGAAAAGCATTATTCCTTCAAGTGGCCGGTTAAATATGTTATTGGAGCTGGAATGGAATGTTAATTTTTAATTTTGTCAATTTAAGTGTATTCATACATAACGTTCCCATACATTTTCAGAGACATGTGCATTGCATGTACAGTCATAAACACGGTAAAATATGTGAATGAGAGGGAGATAGTAGTAACCCTGTGTTTATGTACATATATAAGTTACTCACGTTATGCAGCTGCTACCCAATGCATATTTACCTACGCTTTCTACATGTGTGAGTGTATATATATGTTGTTGAGTTAAAAGAAGTGGAATGACCTCGACTAGCCACCAAATAACCTTCACCATTTCTCATTACCATCAGCCTACCTGGCTTTAAAGGTGGTTTGATTGACTTTCCTAATATTTCGCTTGCTTCATTTTCAAAGTTGGACTTGGGAGATGGAGAATGAGAAAGTTGTAGTGGTTCGTTGCTCCAGCTCGAGACAAATCCGTTGTTTTTATATTTCATGTAATTAACCTTTTTGTTCGTTAGGCTTATTTTTGGGCTTAAGTCGTAAATGATACCTTTTGCTAATATGATGTGTGAGGGAATGCGTGGATTTAATGTATTCACACGCTGACTCAAACTGGTATTTTTGATTTTATGTGATTAGCCCCTAATAGACTTGGTTGTGTAACGGTTCATTTAAAAAATCAAAATTAAATCATTTTTAAATCCTTGCATCTAAATAGGTTCCTTCAACGCGATATTTTTCTCTTGAATAACCTTTTGTTCTTCATCATGTGTGTGTTTTCCGCAAATAAATCTTGCTTCAAAGGCATTCAATCTATATCAATCTTGTAAATACTCCAGTGAATTATCTACCTAAACCATAAATGGAATTTTTGTTTACACTTTTGAACACACATGCTGCATACACACTTCGAGTCAAATAGAACCCTTGCCCTGCTGTCTCCACTATATTGCTTCTCCGATATTTTGAAACTTGTAATCATAATAGTACTCACACTTCTTATGTGATTGACGCGATAGGCCAATGATACGGAGGAGGATGTCGAGTGAATAAATGACAGTCGTAATTATCCCGGTCTTATCTCCATTACGCTTATCATGTATGCAGCTTTCCACAAAAAATAAATGCATAGCACACATACCAAGTAGCAATCATAGCATTAGTTCGGTATCATTTCATTTCTGAGTATTCGGAATACACATTTTTTTGACAGAATGACAACCTCGACATGCATTTATATACACAGAAAGCTCCTGCTCTGACAAATTCATCCTGCTCCTCTGTACAACAATTACCCTTCCCAGTAGTAGAACCAGCAAAATGTGTACATCCTCTGACAAATGGTTTAATTCAAGATGGATCTAGCACATCCACGGTTTTGTGTCTGATTAGCAAACAAGTCACAACATTATTTTATACTGTGACGCAGCCCACTAGCGTTGTTGGTGTGCATTAAATGGCTTAGAACACTTGATGCGATTTGTGTGTGTGCACCTCGCGGAAAAATAAATGCAAGTCAGTAGTCAGCAGTAAAATGAAACTTGAGAGGGAGAGAGTTGTCATTAACCAGTGCAGTGGATAGAGCACTACCGTCGTGTGCGATAAAAACTAAATAGTTGTATCTCATACCTATATCATTACTCTGCTGGGCGTTTGCGGTATATATGGTAAAAAAGCAGCAGGTGATAGTTAAGGCATTGCATGGTTAAGTGGAAAAATGATAAAAACAACGAGTGATACAGCTACGATTAGTATTGTCTACGTATATGTAGAAAGCATCTACAGAATTTTATATGGGATACACATAGCACATAGTAGAGTATTATACTACTTACTACTTTTGTGAAAAAGGGTTTAAGATGCACGTTGAGTTTTTACCGAGACTAGTATTGCAGTGCTATCTAGCTAGAATCTAAACAAGACCTAGTATTATGCATGATGAAAAGTTGAATGCCACGGAGTAACACAGTTTTCAAGATTTTCTGTGATCGGCACTGTGTAAGTAAGTGAGCATTGTTTTGCAACTTTAAAAATGTATGTACATACGGATAGGGTTAATAATACTTACGTACCAAGTACGTAATGTGCGAATGACTATACATACCAGACCAGTAGTCGATCTCTATTCATTGAAGGAGTTGAGAAAGAGGAGGACGACAAGTATGATTTATACGGTTTTATAGCATCCCAAGTACGTGATGGTGGAATTTTTTAGAATGAAGTTGGGAATTGTATTTATCAGAGTCAGAAGAGATATGATAGAGTTTGTTATATCTGATCTAGAATTCAGATAACAATCACACTGTGGTAAATCTTGGCTTTTTGTGAGGGTGCAAAATGTGAAAAGGGGAAGATGCATGGGTGTACAGGTATATACTCATTCTGAAATTTCATAAAATGGAGTGGGTGTTGCAAAGCGGATTTTTTGTATTTTGCAAACATTGTAATTACAAGCAAGGTTTGGTCAAGGAACCCATGCCATAAATACCGGTTGTAGATACTTTTCATACTTTGCTCATGAGGGGGATGTACGGACGGATGGATGGGAATACCTATGTGGAAATGTACAATATTACCGAAACTGTGCATTTCCAGCGTGATCTAAATGAGGTCTGTCATGTCAAGCTGGGATGTGTCGTATCTGGTGTTGATCCGTAGGTATCATGATAGTATTTTTCCTACAACCTTATTTATCCATCCGTTGGTGCCGGCTAGTGATACTAGTCAACGGAAGGCCAGTATGTGTTTAGCTTTTTATTGAGAAAAAAGTGATATGAAGATACTGAGTAAAGCAGCTTGCTGTTGTGGGAGACTAACACTGGAACCACATGGACACTTGTGGTGTTGATTGGCGCACACAAATCTGCATTTATCACAGCATGCCTTCCTATCTTGTGTGTACTTTGTAGCTGCATGAGTATAACAATGTATGGAGAATTGAGAATTGGGGAGATTGATGTGTGTTTTGCCATTACAAGTTTTTTTGTGAATCGACGAATGAATACACACATGGAGACTGGCAAAAGCGAGACTCTTTTCCATAAAGCAGTGTTAGTGGTGGTGGCTGTTGTGATGCTAGTGCTCTTGTGGGTTCCACAACGTCTTGTGCATGAAAACGTCAATGACCCTGGAACTCAACAGAGCGTTTCCACAAAGCATTTTCCCTATGGGGCTTTCATATAATCCGAATATTATTGTTTGATGCTTGCAACCTTCCTAAATGGAGTTGTAGATACATGCATTTGCACTTTTTTCGCTGAAAATATTTATTTCCATATTACTAATGTAGAAAGGAAACCGGCAGGGTCGGGGAATGTTGCGAGGCTTGGCAGGATTTTGTCAAAAATGCACTATTGCAATGTTGCTGATACCACACAGAAGCTGGTGTGATTTACGAATTGCACTTGCATTTATGCTGAGAAAGACGCCTAATGAGAATAATCTCCCAGGGATGAGTTCATTGTTCCAGTTATGTCTGTCTCTAGCTTTAAGTATATATTACAACAGAATGCAGACAGATATATAGACCGCGTGTGGTAAAATTGCATTATCCACACATCTTTCCAGATTAATCCTTCTCTGAAATTGGAAATGACACGGCGAAGGGATTCACCGTAAACATTGAATAGTTTTGAATAAAACAAAAATCCAGGTAGCCGTTTTGTAACCATGCTAGAAATCAGACCGGCTTGCTTTACCTGATGGTGTGGCAAGGTGAAAAAGTTTGTTGATGGAACTTGTTCAAAATTGAAAAAGGAAAGGCTGCTTTTGCTACCTTCTTCATTCATTGTGCTACCTTGTATTCACGCCGATACCTACACCATCCTCCTATATTGTTACCACCATGCATGCCACTCTCCGTAGGTATTTACATTTCCTTGCATAACGTGTTGAGGTATGCACTGTGTGTGCGTGATCCCTGTAGTCTCATCAGGTTTAAAAATACGTTAACCGTACATACGGTATGACCAGGTGAGGAGCAAGGCGTATTTGTTAACTTTACCTGCAGCCTACTTAAATCTTGTACTGCGGCAGTAATGGTAATGGCACTTGAGGGAAAACATCTGCCGACGGACGAACAGTGCGTACAAAAAGTTTGCAGCTGAGAGGAAGAAAAAGGGTAGCTTTCACATGAAAAGGAACAAGTCTCCTTACTTCATATGCACGAAACGTATACAGATGCAGCTCTTAAGGTGTATAACAGTAAACAGTTTAAAGATAGAAAATGTTTCAGCTTCCTTATTGCTTTTTAGACAACTGCTGTAAATCAACTAGGACTGAATAAAACAGGCGAGTGAGATAGAGATTGTGACGAAATGGTTATGCATATGGGTTCACATAAAGTCCCAGCGTTTTGACCTGTCATGGGTGTATCGGCTAGTTGAGTACATTATATTTATATTACGAGAAATGCAGGAGAAGTATAAATATTTCCCAACCGTCATATTCCCCCTATAAAAGTTTTTCAGGCCACATAAAAGTTTTTCATTGGGTAAGTATCGAATATCGCCGGAGATCTAGTTTCCACAGGGTTCTGTACATTATGGCTGCTTTTACGCATGTACGTGCATCTGCTATAGTGGTATATATACACTAATCGCATTTATCATCCCAGGAACCCAAGCTTCTAGGTGGTTTTGGACGGTTTATGGTTTTCATCTTGAAAGATAGTTCACGTGTCGGAAGTAGCAGAAGCACTGCAAGTACGTAAACATATGAAGATATTTGGAAAATGGTCCTCGTTTTCTCTGTCACTTGTTGACGTGATTAAGTTGATGGATTTTGTATCGAGTATCGCATTTTGCTGATACTTCCTGCAGTAATTTTTTGGGTACCTTGTTCCAGCCAAATTTTAAACCACCTGAGCATTTTGGTGTGGTCTTGAGTTGAAGCATCCGTTGATATCTGGATGAAATGAAGATAGGTGGGATCTTAACTGTGGTGCTGTGTGTGCAACGGCGACATGAACGATTTAAAAGCTACCTTTTAGTGGTGCTCGGATAGGAACAAAATTCCATCAAGCACGTATTCCGTATCTATACCCTCATTGAGATTACTTTTGGACTCAAAATGCATTTTAAAACGCTTTATCGCCATTGTTGAATCGATGACATTTTTTATTTGAGTAACCTCAAAGAGTTTCTTCGGTACAAAGTTGTACTTTAGTTTTTGAAACAGATATTAATGTCACTATACCGTATTGTTTTTCTCTACTTGCCTAAAGATTAAACTTGAGAGCTTTTTTCTTAGTTAGTATGAAAACACTATCAAAATTTGGAGATTTTGTTGTGGACAGTTTTTGAGGAATTTTTTTAGGTAAAATAATGCTTTAAAATAATGATGGTGTGATTCCAATATATTTCCACTTATGATGATAAACAAAAAATATCCGTGGACCATGAAATTCCTGTTACGTGAATTTTGCCTTAAAGTCCTCACCATTTAAAATATTATTGAGGCTATATCCCCGACCAAACGTACTGTATTTGTATTGCAGCTAGCGGAGATAATAGGACTGAATACAGATAAATACTGTGTTGGTTTGATAATTTCGTTTATCTTGTTACTAATCATCCATTGAACGGCCAATGAGGCATGATATGGCTAGAAGGCAACACAAACCAATCCAATCTTGTTGCATTGTCTGGTATTGGCGTTTATTGCTTTTGTCTCAAGGATAACCACATCTAGCCTGCAATTTGCACTGACACAGTCTCACTGCAGTTGTGTCTCATTTCCACTCGAACTCGATGCCGAAACGGCACTCGTATGTGGCAATAACAGCACTACCATGTAATTGTTCCTAGCTATGTATTATTATTATTTTTATTCATTCGTAAAAATGTAATTAGCGTTTTAAAACGTGAATGTTAAGGTTCCTTCCAAAACAGCTATATATTGCGTTCTCCTCATCTACACGTCTGTAGGTCATATATCATAACATTAATATTTTATATAGCACTCTTGTTTACAAAACCATACACTCGGAAGATATGCTTGGATGTTGTTTCTGCTGTCCGTGGTCTATAGGCTGACATGCATGCCTATATGCCTGCCTATCATCATAGGTAACATGCTTGACTGAGAAAACTTAACTTGCCTTTTAACTCATGATATGACGATAATGCCATAAAACATAAAGTACACCAAATTATTATTTCGTCTTAATGGATTACAGCCATATAAACTCGCTAACCATCAATATCAAGATGTAAAAATGTGCTGACGCTGACCCCTATACCTTTTCTTATTACGTCCGTAGTGTGTATAACATTTTGCAGATTAATATATGCGTACTAATGTAATTTTAAATGGAAGTTGAGGTAGACATCCCACCATATCATTACAGCTTATTATAGAATACTGCCAAAATTGCCGTAGGGAAATTTTCTTTGAATAGGATACAAGAAAGTAAAACATTGAAGTTCACCATTAAAGTCAGTGCAGTTGTAACTGAATGGGAGTATGCTTTCCTTTTATATACCCATTTAAAATACATTCACATACCTATACAACCGTTGGCTCAACTTATCGTGTCTTGTGAGAACGTTGTGACTTGAGCACAGCTGAAAAGCCACGACCACGACACGAACCTCACATTAAACCATCATCGAGACTTCATTGTGGATCATCTGTGAAAGTATGTGTGTCTCTGCTAATGTAATATTATGAAGTGTGCACACCACACTACCAATACGGAGTACATAATGCAAAGTCATGTTGGCTGCAGTCTGGTAGTCGCTCTTGTAAAATGAATCAAATGAATGGCTATATATACCTGACTTTAGACCGTGTCTGTCTGTATTCATCCTTTACACAACGTTGTTGAAAACAATGATCAGCACGAAATATAAGAAAACGTTGCAGGGATGTATAAACTCCAACCAGATAACGGTAACTAGCCTTTCGTTTGTAGTGGTTTGAATAACAAAGTGCTAATCTCATACCTACACACTGGATTTTCCCGTTTCATGTATCACACATACAATGAATATGTTTGATGTTAGCAGGTATCCTTGTGGTAGACTACATTAGCATGATATAGACTAGACATAGACAAACTATAATAATAATGACGGAAGAATATATTGTTGTCGGGTTGTATTATCTTGTATGCTTTTCTGCAGCCTTTCGTCTGTACATAAAAACTAGAACGCTGTCTTGCAAAAATGGTTATCTCCGTTCATTGTGGTGTTTCCAATGGATGAGATTCAAAAGATTTTCAAGTGTTTCCTTTAACCAGCAAAAAAGACATGTTTTTGCCGACGATAAAAGATAAATTCAGGCATTTTTGGCAGCTTTAAGACACTTGTACAATGGGGTAGTATGCATATGTGAACATGGACTTTCAAGCTGGGGTATTTCATATTCACGCCGAGTTTGAAACGACTCGGAGATGAGTTTCTCAGATGAATTTCCTTCACCGCAATAAGATGGAAGCAGGGTTGGAAGGGGTACGTGAAACTAGTGGATAATTCGCATTAACGGTGTAAACACAGTTTTGAACAATGCAACAATATATGTATATCTGAATATCTTAAAATGATGGATGGCCAGTTCGTAGAATTCAGAAGCTAAATGAGTTTTAAGACGTTCATTGTTCTGGTCTGGTTTTTGGTTCGCTCTGCTTCCTTCCAATTGTTGTAACTGTTTATCCCATTTCAAAGCACCTTCTTACATTTTTTTTGTAAACATCGGAATCATCTTTTCCTATAGTTGGTGCGGGTGAGTACGGATCGGTGTTTTCAGCTTTTGAAAGTTTGTTGTACTTTGTATAATTGACAGTACGTAGTCCTGCTGTGCACACTTTTCTCTAATATCAGTTTACGGTCAGCATATTTTTTTACTGAGCAGCAAAAGAGCCAACTTGGAAGGATTCCTGCCAGCTTGCTGCTCTTTCTGGTTTTAGTGTTCGGCCTTGCATAATAATAAACCAGGCTGGCATTTCTAGCGGCTTCCTCACTGTTTACCTACTACTTAAGATATGCTGTTGTGGGGGTAGTTACTGAATTAAAGAGCCGATTCCAGGCATTATGAAATCCAATAGGTATAAACATGGCGGTTTGGATTGCAACAGAAATTCGTAAAAAACCTGTGTACTTAGGGAATTACGTTTTATCGCGTACGTCTGAAGCCTTGACTTCTTATCGGACATTGAATCACTATATCGGAATGAATATATATGGTCTTTAAGTGAATGTAGCGTAGCATGTAGCAATAACTCGGAGTAGATAAATTCGACAGCAATATTGGTATCCACACGGATCCTAATGCAGAAAGGGTGTTGTAGTAGCATCTGTCTCATTAAGGTACTATCACAGTCAGCTTNCTAATGCAGAAAGGGTGTTGTAGTAGCATCTGTCTCATTAAGGTACTATCACAGTCAGCTTGTCGATCGATAACATTAACATATCATTGCTGGCCAGGGTCTTTTGTGTATGCATTTTTCTTTAATTTACAAAAGCTTGGATCATTACGTCTGAGTTCTGATAGGTAGGGGATAATACGTGTACTATACTAGAATAGTGTGATACCAAGATAACCTGAGTGAATGTGAAGCCAAGTAGAGCTGTCTTATGTTATTACTGTCATCATATATGTACTCTATCCATATACTGGGTAGGTATAGCCATTAGAAGTTGCTGAGAGTGTGCTGATACCAAGCCAGGAAAAAATGCGGAAATGCTAAATCATATCTTTTCGGTTTACGTACTCAAGTGTGTAAGCTAAACCCATAAGCTGAGTTGTACAAGTTTAAAAGCTTGGGTGCCTTTTTCTTTTTGTGTACTGTTCTCCTGAACACTTGTACAAACTGTGTGTAATTTTGTGCAATAGGGAAAATAATGTGTTTAGTGATGTATTGTAAAAATTGGAGCTTTGGTGCGCACATTAGTTAGCTGGATTATAGTTTCAGAGTCAGAGTTATTCTAACATATTGCAGCATCTATTTTCATGTATTTACTTGCGGAGGTGTTTATGCAAAACTATTAAAATTCGTTTCCGTATTTGACTCGCATTCCAGGGATTATAAAGCCAGGATTTTGCGAACATATTTCTCGCTTATGTAATTGTAAAATGCTGATGTTAATTTTGACTCATTCCAGCTGACTGTATTCTTACCAGGAAATAAATGTGTCACAAAAAAGCAAAGCTCTCTAGAGTAAATAATTCTTCTATTACACGACAAGTAATTACACATCATTAAATAGAGTTGCGCTTTAATTGACCAGCGTTATAACAGAGCTAAAGTCGAATGTATGTTTAGGTTTGGATTGATAATATTACCTGGTACATACTTTTAAATGTCAATATGTTGCAATAAAATGGTGGAAAATGATAAGTTAGGCTTAATTGAATTTTTAAAAAATATTTTAATTTACTGTTGTGTTAACTTGTAAAGTAGAAAATAAATTCAAATTCCATAAAATAAAGCATATAATTAATGCGTTAAAGTTGGAAAATTCCTCCCCGACTCGTAACTATTTTATTTGCTTTTTGTTTTATTCACGACTCAAGGGCATCATTTGTACACTGAA
>JAANSN010001522.1:0-32615 GCA_036850665.1 Dicranocentrus wangi
ATGTACGCACGGTTACACAAAAAGCGGTTTACAATAACACCCAATCTTCCCGAGATGCACCACACTACTCCACAGATGGTAGATAAATATTATTCTCGGGTGTATGCTAGCTATACTTTCTCATTCTTACTAATCTCAAGTATTTGCATATTAATTTTAATTTTTAATTTGTATAAATATTATTTGCATTTGAAAGTTATCTGCTTGTATATGTATATTCCTCGGCTTACTTAAGTGTTAGAGATGTACCGTGTACCTATGCACTTTTATCTTACAATTAGTTGATATAAGATGCAAGTACAGTTTGCTTTAAAGTTGGGGTCAAGCATATTCATGTCAGCCAGCATGTGATTTATGGTTACTTCAAATAGGTACTCACTTTCTTATAACTAGTGGACTCATCTCGTATCTCGCTCGACTAGAGTCCCTATAGTTGTTCACAAGCATCTGCATAATTCCATTTCACATTTCAATTTCAACACAATCTTAAGTCATAGTCATGATAGCATGCAGACATGATAAGCGCAGAGTGAAAACAGACAGACAGTTGTTGTAGTTGGTGGGCTTTGGGACGACAAGTCTTGATCTACACATTTATTTATCATTTCATTTTCAACTATTCTGATGAACGAATAGGTAAAAATCTCTTATTGTGGTTACCAATTTCAACTACCCATATAGCTGCTTCCCATTCCTAGTTTTCGGTGTAGTTTTTCCAGTTTTTTGGTTTTTGCCAGAATTGAATAATTTCAATAGTTTTCTAACATGGGAAATACGGATAGTGTTCCAGTTGTTTCTCAAGCAAAATCGCTCACCCAGTTTGCGTTTGGTGATGCAGAGGCAGCACGAGCAACTCAGAATAATTTCATTTACAACAACACATTCCCAGTCCTATCCCAAATTACATCTTTAGGATATGCAATTGCTGGAGAAAACGATAAGGCACTCGACCTGCAGAAAAAGTTTGCGGATGATATGCAGAGAGTCATTGACTCCATCCCTGTAGCAGGTCACATCAAAGGGGGTGTTCACTACGCGCTTGGGGAGAATGAGAAGGGCGATGAATCCATGAAAGCGGCAAGTCGGTCAACGGGTGTGGTTGCAGGTGGCGTTGGAGGATTCATTGTTGGGGGTCCAGTGGGTGCAGCAGCTGGAGGAATCGCAGGTTAACATTTTGCTAATGGGGATGAACTTGTGATGTCTTACAATTAATATTTTTATCTTACCTGAGTCTTAATATTGCCTTTTTTGAAATGTCGGCGCAGGAGGAGCTGCCATGGACGGTATCATCACCGGCAGTGACAAGCTCATTAACAAGGATGAAGCTAAGCCATACGGCTACGTTGCCGTTGGGCATGAGATTGCTGACGCAGTGAAAAATAATAGGAAGGTAACAGTTGAAGAAGGTTTCGATATGGCAATGTTGCCAGTTGGAGACAGCCTCGCGGGGTATACTGCCGGACGATCGATTGGAAAACCCATTGCATTGGATGCAGCAGCTTCGAAAAAAGTTGGTTCGGTCCCTGCACAACCAGGGACGGTGATTGTCGAGGCACCTCCCGGTTGGAAACCAAATGCAGGTGGTGTTCAAGCTGGAACGATATCAAAATTGAAGCCCGTTTCAACACTTGTTGACGACGTTTTGGTAAACGAAATTGAAAGGGGACCAGCCCGCAATGGAAATTATCTTGGTAAACTAAATATATAAGAAATATAAAAATTGAGCTTTCCCCACAAAACCTTTAATATGAAACATATCTTGTTAAAGGCCTGGACAAAAAAGCATTGGATAACCGTGCAAATCAGCTAAACCCCAATCACGTAGAAAGCGGACCAGGTCGTCCAGCTGGATACCGGGGAGCAGGCACTCAAGCAGATTTGAACAATCATGCAAATCAATTAAACCCAAATAACGGTTTGTATGGAACCGGCTAAAGTATAGTAAAGTCGAAACTCAAAATCGGTTAAAGTTTGGAACTGTCCATTCACCTCATCTCCATTGCGTATAGATAACCCGTTAATTAATGTACAACAATGCTACATTTATTTTATAGTAATTCATAAAAAGCTATAATCATATGCTACTATATTATCATGAAAAGCTCTAATAAGCGGGTAACTGTGACCCGCGGTTTTACCTATAATTTTTATTTTAATATAATTGTTTTAACAATTATTGTTTAATTGTAATTTAAATAAATTTAATCGCTTTGTTTAATAGGTACGAAATATACATGAATTTTGAGTAATGCACTGACTACTTTATGGCTGCCCGAGACTAATACCCGTTCTGCCTGCCTAGCCTAGAGTTTAGTCGAACTCATACTCGCATTTACGGGATCAACATTTTTATTAGAATCAGACGAAAACGGTTTCACATTTATGAAAAAATAGATGACAGACAAATACATGAACACCTTGATCATAGCATAAATTCTTAAACAAACATTTACATGACCACACAACACGAAAACACATCTGTTGTATTCATACCATCCAGTGCATTTATATAAAACAGTGCTGACGTTCAAGTGCAGTTTCCAAAGACGTACAGTATGCTGTCAACTCAAAACTTCAAAAGTGAACATGCTGGAAGTCCCTTTTTGCCACTGTGTTATAGGTTATTATATGCAAACAGTTTACAAAGTCAAACGCAGGTGCTAAATAAAATGAAAAATGATCAATTATTCATTTAAAATCCAAAGTTTAATTATTGAGTACACGTCAAGGGAGTGTCGAGCGTCCTGATTAAATTTTTAGAGGAATGTGTCAGTATGCTTGAGCTTGAAGTTTTAGTCGTGCCAGAACCAAGTGTATGGGTGGATGATTGCATTCACAAGAAGGCGAATGAATAGTAATATATTGAATTCCTACGACGGTACTTTTTAGTACTTTACTTTCCTGCATTGCATCTTCATTTAAAATGCTCTCCAACGACTGCATCCGAATTTTTAAAGCTGAACTAAAATTTTCAGCGTTTATATTAAACTCACCATATCAATGGCAAGTGGGCGACAATGGCGGACAATTAATTTATCTGAAGAATGAATAGTAATATTGAATTCCTACGAGACGGTACTTTTTAGTACTTTACTTTCCTGCATTGCATCTTCTTTAAAAATGCTTTCCAACGACTGCATCCGAATTTTTAAAGCCGAACTAAAATTTTCAGCGTTTATATTAAACTCACCATATCAATGGCAAGCGGGCGACAATGGCGGACAATTAATTTATCTGGCGAGTGATGCCATTCTTCTAAGGAAATGGAGGTTTAGACAGATCATTTTAGTACTTTATACCGGTTTCCTAATTTGCCGTTTGGGATTCGTCTCATGGGCCTATAAACCTTCGATGGCGGAAATCCTTCCATTTTTGATATGGCTTAACGCATACCTGTCCGCGACTCTGGTGGGAGTAAATCTTCATTTTAGACATGACCAAATCTGTTTGCTATTTAATCGGACGGTGAACTTTTGGAGACGGAATTTCCAAAGTAAGCTATAAAAAAAGAAAGTAAAAATGTTACCTTAATTAGTCATTTGTTTCATAAATCATTCTTTTCTAAATGCAGACACTTCTAATGGGATGCTCTACTACATTCTTTTATACTGGCTATTAGTCGCACCTCTAATGCCTATAGTTTTAGCATTGATATTTTGGCTGATCCCCTGTTCCCCACAATTCTTATTCTCCATAATTTCCAATACTTGTACCACCACTGGACAAGAAATCCCTACCGATTTAAGTTGGACTAGTATGCAACAAGGTGCGCTAAAATGGATTTTCTACGTTGTCGAAGTCGTAATGTTAGCTCCAGTCGCGGTTTTTGGGGGATTTATATCGATTACCTTGATAATTATCATTACTTCCCTGAATGATTTTCTCATGCACATTCGGTATGATACAATTGCAATGAAAGCTAATTGATGCGTGCATGACTGTTTTAATGTAAATTAGCTAATTTGACTTTTCAATGTAACAGGGACGTTGGAGCGTTAACGCTTCGTCATAAACCGGCCTCAAGATGCTACTCAGTGTACTTAAAGCGGCAGACAGCGCTTTACAGACAAGTTGAACTGCTAATTCAGCTTTTTAATGAATCCTTCCGAGATTACACTATGGCGGCAATGTTTATTAACCACTCTGGCTTTGCAGTTATTTGTCTGTTTGCCATAATACAATTACGTAACTCCGTTCCCCTTTTGGGATTCATAATGTATCCCTTTTTCCTGTTGATTATCATCGCCTTTGACACGTTAGTTATGGAGTACACCAGCAGACCTGCATTGCTCTCAAAGTTGATCAAGCATCAATGGAGAAAGTGTCAGTTTCTGGAGCACAACCAATGGCTTTCCAAGTTTTCCAGGTCGTGTTCCAACTTGAAGATTTGTACCCGACTATCCCTTCCCATGGGAAGGGACAGGTTGGCCATTTTTGTTAGGTTTTGCCTGCAAAGAACGCTATTCTTTGTGGTGTATCACAGGAGGATGAATAATTCCTTGTGAAAGTGCTACTTGACGTGTTGATTGAATATTTAAAGCCATTCCATACCAGGTGCATATAGGTATATGTATGTGAACTGGCCCCGATGATCCTGAATATAATATTATTAACGTCACAAATATATGGAAAGTAAATTATAATTTTCCTGTCATCAATAATGAAGCAAAGGTAAAATTACAAAGAATATAGAAATATTATAACTACACGTGTCGTTTTTCGTAGGATACATTATGAATGCATAGCATGAACTGAATAAATAGTTTTCCAGGATATTTTGAAAATGATTTACTTTCAGTCGGATATTGATAACAGTATACTTTAACTTCAAACCCAAATCAGACTCATGAATAATTGTGCAAAATAGCTTTCAAGCAAGTAAAAAGGTCCAATAGAAGCGAATATTTGCGCGAACACTTTTCATTTGTATAGAAATGTACAAAGGCGGTTAATAAACTTATGAATTTTGCTAGCGCAAACCCCGATCCTGAGTGTTTGCTCACTTCTTCTGCCAATGATTACTAAAACATGGAAAAGGCAATTCAGCCAAAGTCAAACCATATCGACAATACGAATGTCACTCATTTTCTGACATTATTATTTATTAGTTGAATCTGAGCGAATTGAAGTTGGGAGATAAACATTTTACCTTCGTATGTCTACTGAATTGCAGCTTGTCCCAAAGTCCCCAATATAATATACCTCCTAAACCTACAGTTTCGATTCGCGTCAATAATGAAACTGAGCATAATATCCTCTTTTCCTCTTAATTAAATTATTATTACGTATCATATACACGTATCAGACCTCTTATCTTCAAGGATTATACCTTCAAAATAAATTATGACGAGAATATTTTTGACCAAAGACGACGGTGAATTTTGGGGAGGCGTAACTCCAATACTACCTGCTATGTCATGTCCAGTTTTCGTCCACACTCTGTTCAATTCACCACTGCTTGCGATTGCGAATTGCGATCCTTGAGATTTGCACTCTGACATTGTTTTGCATTTTGAAAATGCTCACAAAGGAATGCATCTCGGTTTTTCGAACTCAGCTACGATATTCAACGTCCACGCTGCATTCTCCATTTCAGTGGCAACAAGGCGCAACCAGGCATACAACAGGTAGATTAGTATACGCAGCTGCTAACAATAAAGTCCTTCAGGCTAAATGGTTGGTACGGCAAGTAATCGTGTGGGTATACACTACATTTTTAGTTTGTCGGGTGATAAATACCTTGCTAAACAACGAGTTTCCAGTTGCAATCCTTTTAACGAATCTCCTGTGGGTTCTTACTTATATCACTACAAGTCTGTGTGGACTCAATCTTTTGGTAAAACACGAGGAGATTTGTCTGCTATTCAATCAAATTCTTAATATCTGGAGGAGAATAATATTTAAAAGTTGTAAGATTTTGAAATCAATTTTTCGCGTTCATAGCTTCTTGTCATTTTGCTACAAGTTCAGTACAATTTACAATGCTATGATAGTTTTATTGTATTGCAGTGTCATCATCTAATCGGAAACAGGGGCTCCTGTATTATGTCCTAGTGTACTGGTTACTAGTTACCCCTTTAATCCCGATAATTTTACCAATGCCCTTCTGGCTGACGCCGTGTGCACCCCAATTTTTATTCTCGGCCGTAAGTTCCACTTGTCTGGATAATGGCGATGAAGATACCAATACTTCCCGCGGGATGGTCGCTGGAATCATGTTAAAAACTCTATTTTACATGTTCGAAGTGTTTATGATTGCACCAACGGGTGGATATGCAGGTTTTGTAACGATTGCCTTTATCATCATCCTGACGTCCCTGAACGACTTCTTAAAGCATATTCGGTATATTGATTTACTACGGTACTAATTAAATGTCTACCCGCTTTACCTGAATTTTACTGATTATTGCTCTTGCGAAACCCTTTATCTAGCAATCTCGGCGAACTTGCCATGAAACTAAAACCCTGTACCCCGTGTTACAACAACCGCCACATTACGCTACAAACAAGTTTGTTCCGACAACTCCAATTAGTTTTCCACCTTTTTAACGAGTGCTTCCGGGATTACATCATGCCGCTGGTTTTTGTCGTTCACGGGACCTGCAACGTCATGTGCCTAATTTGCAATTATAGAGCTGAAAAATTCTCTCCATCCAGTTGGCTTCTTGATGTACCCTTTTCTCCTCCTGATCACAATAGGATTTGATATAATCATCATGGAGTATGCCAGTAGGCCCATATCGCTGTCCAAGTCGGTGAGGCATCAGTGGCGAAAGTGTCAGTATGTTGCGCCTAGCTCGTGGCTGGTCAAGTTTGCCAGGTCATGTCCGAATATGAAGATTTACACCCTTTCCCTCCCAATTGAGCGGAGCCGATTAGCAATCTTCTTCCGATTTTGTTTGCAAAGGACGCTTTTCCTTGTTGTGTACAATAGACGATTAACGCTATAATGGACTATCATATTAGCCTAGTGTTTGAGAATAATAGACTCGAAATGCATTGTTCAGAAATAAAAATAAATTTAAAAAAGCATAAGTAATTATGCTTGATTATCCAAGTATTTGCGGCATTAGGATCATTACAGCTTACGTTTTTTACATTAATTAAGTCAAAACCACGTTAAAAATTTGACTTTTCACCTGGCGTTCCTGCATTTATCCATGATGATGATGACGTTTCATAAACTATCCCATCGCGGTCTTCAATGTATGCATCTCTGTCTGCATAATACTCTCTGCATGTCTTGGATGTGGATTGTGGATGTGGATATGCGGAATATTATGTACAACATGAACATGAATGAAATGAAGGGTTTCTGCTTGTATTATTATGGGATGGATGCGGATCAGGTGCATGCATTTGTCGACACACTGAAAGGATTATTCCCATACTTGAAGTCATTTCTTCATTCATGTAGTACGACTAGTCGTACTGTACGACTGCAACAGGTATGATAACAGCAGCTGGTTTTTTTTAGAGAGAAAGTAAATTTGTCTTGTCGGAGGAAGTATTAGTTTTAAACAATATTTTGGGGTTTCCTGTATTGACAAAGATTGAAGGTATTAAAGTGGATTCGGGTTTGTGGGAAGAAGAAGGCAAGTGAAAAGATGTCTAACAACGACTGGGACGAAGTTAAGAGGTTAGCAGCGGATTTTCAACGGGCCCAGTTGACAGCTGCTTCACAAAGGTAATTAATTATTTAGGGGCTTGCAATTTTGGTAATGAATCATGCTATAATTGGTATAATAACCTGTTTATTTTGTGTTAGATTGACCGAGAGGAATTGTGTAGAAATTGTAAATAAATTGATAGAACTAAAGTTGCTGGATGTTGTGTTTACATCGGATGGGAAAGAGTATGTCACGCCACAACAGTTAAACCGAGAAATTCAGGATGAACTTTATGTGAACGGAGGTAACAAAGTTATTACATGATTGCTAGTGTTGTGGCCTGTGAGGTCCTACAAGTTCACAAATTATAATGTTTAATAATAATATGTTATGTTCATGTAACCCTTTCTTTCAGGCCGACTTAGTTTAACTGCACTGGCACAGACACTTGGCGTCAGCCTATCAGTGATTGAAAGTCGGGTGAACGACCTTCTCCGTCAAGATAAATCTCTCCATTTCGTGTTGGGACAGTTAGTAACGTCAACGTATCTTGATAGATTGTGCGAAGAGTTGGATGAAAAGTTGACACAGGATGGGCTGATTTCTATATCAGAACTCTCCAAATCTTTCGATTTACCTGGGGATTTCTTACAAGATCAATTACAAAAGCGGCTTGGAAGACTCCTCCATGGAAGGCAAGATGATCAAGATCCATCTCTGATTTATACGGAAACATTTGTGCGGCGAAATACTGCAAGAATTAGAGGAATACTGTCTGCCATTACGAAAACCAACCCCGATTAACCCAATTTTGTCAAAGTTTTCCAACCGCATTCCCGAAAAATTGTTTTTCAACATTGTGGATCGTTTAATTGTAACGAAAAGGATTGACGGTATTGTTTCTGGTGGAGGAAGTAGCAGAAGCTCGTTTTTTATTCCGGCTGCGTATTCTCGAGCACAAATACAATGGATTGAAGGGTTTATGAATGGAAATGGATATGTGGATCTGGATGCTGCCGCCAGACTTGGAATTTCTGATCCAAAGGCTTTTATTACGAAACGCTATCCTAATCAAGAGTTGGTGTTTTTGAAGAGTGTGGTTCTTGGAGAAATTTTATATAAACAGGTTTGAAGTACATTATAATGTAGTCATGTCATACTCATAAGGGCTGATATACTGGGTTGTTTCATATTAAATGTATATCATTTCATTTCTATCATTAAAACAGGTTAAAGAATCTGTGGAGGAGAGTTTGGTTAGTCCGGGTTGGATTGATGTATCAACGGTGCTTCCGGTCAGCGTTAATGGGGACGACGTTCAAAAGCTGTTAGATGCAGTACTCTCTGGTGTTAAAGATGCTGTGGTATTTGATACTTTCATTGTGCACAAATCACTCATTCAAAACCTGCGAACATCCTTCTCTACATTAATGACAGAAAAAGCGGCTAAAGTAAGGAACACATTGGAACTCAAATATCCTTTGCCCAGACCTCAAATTTTGGTACAATGTAGTGTATCTCTTTTATTCAGGATATTTCATCTGGGAAATATATACAATTGGTTAATGAAACTCGTGCCCTTGAAGCCAAGCAGAAAGCCACCGATTTTGGGGATGAGGGTGGGAAGACCGGAAAGGTTAATCAGTACTAATTAATTATACTTGCGTACAACTATCCTTATTATCCAAGTCTTATATTATCTTTGATGACTTTGTAGAAAGAAGATCGGAGAAAGAAAGCAGCTGCAGGAAAGGCTGGAGGAGGAGCTCAAGGTCGAGAAACTAAAACAAAGTCAACGAAGAAGGTAATTAGTTCTTATTATCACTAAAGTTATGTCATGTCTAAGCCGTACATGCAACATGCATAGTTTGTAGCTCAAAGTAATCCTTGATACTAATCTTGGTTACAGAAATACATGGCTGGAAAACACAAAGATGATGATTGGTCTGACTCCGACGAAGACACTCCAAAATCTAAATCCAGCCAGTCAAACGTGGGAGGCGACAAAGGAAAAGGAAAGAAAGGTCCAAGCCAACTGGAGTTCTTGAATATATCTGAAATCCAAAAGGTTATTGCTAAAAACGAAGTGCTGAATGACGCGGTCGGAGAACTGTTGGAAAGTTTAGCCCAATACATCAACGGGTAAATTTGCTACAATAATATAATTAGTGAGTTTGATGGAGTCATTGTCACATCAAATCAGTATTTCTGTTTGTTTGATTATTTCTCTAGTGGTCTTCAAGAAGAGTATCAGGCTGTTTTGAAAGCCGAATTTGACAAGTTTATGTCTGAAAAGTGTGGTAAAAAGAGCCAAGAAGAAGTTCTCGACAAGTTGTACAAACTCACCAGCTTTTTCCAGTTGTACAACGAAGGCTTGGATCAATTTGAGGGAGATATAAAGAACCAACTGGAAAAATTTTTACTTCGATCATCCGGCCAAGAAATTGTCGTTGCAGCTACAACATTTGTGCTCATGGAAGCTGGCCTTGATGAAAACTCTCAACTTGCTGAATTACCCGATGGGACAGTGAAGGACTCAATATTATCATTGGGTAAAAGTGCAAACGCCTCTGCCTTCTTGGAATGCCTTGAAAAAGTTTTACCTCCCGCGAAGAAGTCAGCCAAAGCTGCATACAACTCCGCAAATATGCTTGAAGAAGCTCGAAAAACCTTACTTCAAGAGCTAGAAAACTCATCCAGCGATCCTGCCCTTTATCTTCATATTTCCACCTTGTTGTTGTTCTCCCTCACAACTGACAGCCTTCTTCAAGCCTCAGGAAAGTTTGTTCCACAGATTATCACATTTCTGACTTCCAAGTTGGAGCGGCCGGAGCATGGAATGCTACGAGATTGCCAGGAAAAGGTAGTGGGATTAATAAAAATGAAAAGCTCATCTGGCAGCGAAGAGGCAAAGGAAGAACTTCTGGGGATTTTGCCCAACATCAAAAACATTGTTCTCAAATATTCAAAAAAGTAGTTTCAGGGGCACACCTGACGTGGTTATAAATACAGAAGTTGAAATAAAAATGAGTTTTGATTTACAGCTATAAATTCGCACTTATATAAAAAATATTTATGGATGTTATACATATAAACATTGAAGCAAAGCGAACACATTAATTGATGTTTTCCGAAGTGATAAATACAGCTTTCAATATTGCACTGCAAGCACCTTGAAATTCCACTTTTCCGCAAATGATACCAAATCCTAACTACGTTCCACTTGGCAAACGGATTGTGGATGCATGCATGGTCAGCTATTTGAATCATTGTTTTTTAAAAACTTGAAATAGAATAGTGTTACACTCTTCGCACAGATGCATACACTTTTTTTTACATAAGTTACTGGTGCAGGATTGATGTACATGCAAATACAGCCGCTGCTGCATTCCTTTTCATTTTTCATGTTCATCTCATAAAAGATAGAAGCAGCAACAAATCAACTTTATGACTGACAAATTAACACATTTTATGCGATTTTAAATACATGCGTACTAAGTTGATTACGATGTCTTTTGATGTTGTTAGTATAAAGTGAACAACAACGATACGGATTACGGATTCAATCATGATGCTTCCTCATATTGTGCGTAGGTATACAACCTGTGTAATATATTTCTCTATGTATGTAATGTAAAAGTTTTAGTTAAATGGGATCTTTATTATAAAATTCATAAAAATGCTAAACGACTACCCTCAAACCGCAAACAATTTTGCAGATACCTAATTCTGCATGACTGAAACAAACTAGCATTTCTCTACTCCCCTATTATATCTCTCATTTCTCATACTAGTTTTATAGTTAGGTAGGTTGCCTTCTTAATTCTATAATGACACTAGAATTCATCCAAATTTTCAAAATGCAAAACACCATTTCTTCGCAAATATTTCCATTTATCGAATGAGCTAGCATAGTGAACCCAAGTCAACCTTAATTACCGCCTTTTCATTATCCATCGGAAGCGATCCGCATCGAAGTATGAAAGTGAAACAAAGCGGTGTGGTATTGCTTGCGTTGGCGTTCCCATCTATTGTACCCTTCTCTCTAATTAAACAAAACGCACACGTAATTGATGGCATTCTTAAAACACACCGTGCCATGGCCCAACTCATCCTTTCAATATTATGCTTCTAGTGCCTTGTTCTCTCACTCAGTTAAATCTCCCTAATCTAAAATAGAACTTACTGCAACTCATCTATCCGATCCACTCTTCTTTCATTTCACTTTCGTATAATTACAGGTAGATGAACTCGAAGTTCTTATATAGGTAGTACATAACAGAATTGCAGAATGACATAAATACACACAAAAATGATGTCACAGAAAAGCACACATACCTATCTTCTATGACTATAATATGACTTCAAATTGGCAACTTTCCGAATATGCACTTTCGGAAGTAGCGTGCACCGTGTGCCTTATCGCTTGTTGTGATTGCATGCAAAATGCCATAATTAGTTTGAAGATTATATCAGAGCTTCAAAATATTAAACAGTCGAGTCATTTATTATTACAGCTCATTGTGTTGGTTAACACAGTTTTTTAGAATCTAATTTGATTAAAGGATTCATATTGAAATCGTCGCTGTCCGTGTCATAATTAGTCGACTCCTCATCGTAAGTCGAATTGTTATTGAGCAGCGAACGGCTACTTAAAGTTCTCGGCATGGGTTCCACTGGAGCTCTGGCACGCAGGATGGGCATCGGCGGAGGTGGGTTCTTTGGCAGCATGAAAAAATCGCGGCGATATTTTACCATACCGATAAACATTAAGGCGGCACAAAATCCTGAAATGTTTGCAGCCACGCATCGCTCAAAAATGATCACTTCCATGAACACCGTCTCCAGGACTGGCACCCAGGGGGTCAACTTTGGGGGAAGGTACATTGGCACAATCCCCAANCTTCCATGAACACCGTCTCCAGGACTGGCACCCAGGGGGTCAACTTTGGGGGAAGGTACATTGGCACAATCCCCAATATTAAGTTTGGCTCACCTCTCCCTTCGTTCAAACTACTGTCCATGACGAATATGTGAATCACTTTGAGGGAAAATATGACATTATTGAGTCCATAAGTGTACTCGGCGAAGGGTCCGTTGCACATATAGGTGCTGAGGCACATGTACAGGACATTTGTAATCAGGCATGATAACACCATTTGCAACAAGAGACCCATCTTTGTCAGCTTCCTCTCAAGGGTTCGTCCAAGGCCCATCAGCGCCATTAGCATGAACAGGATGTGGAACTTCGCGAAATGGCAAAATTGCGCGGTCGCCAACCTCCACAATTCCCGATCCACAATTACAGTTTTCCAGCTGACGTAAATGTCCTTCTCGTTTCTGACATTGAAGTACGGATGAAGAAAGAAGAAAGCTAGCAGTATCACTGCAAATCCAAGGGTGACCGGCGGAAGATAGGCTGATAGAGAGGAAAACCAGGAGGGTACTTTCTCCTTGGTGCAGCAGCAGCAGGCAGGCGTTTGGAAAATCCGTTGTTGGTTATTGTTCATATCTGTTGCAACTATCAGCTCCCCTGTCGGCAAAATCCTGCTTACCACCACATTTACAGGTCGTCTTGTCACACATGCTTCGCTCATTTTCCTGTGTATAACAAGCCTAATTAAGTTAGCAGATCTACAAAAAAAATTGCCGTGCAGTGTGTGTGCGTGAGTTTACGTCTATTCTCTCTTCCGTTCCGTCACTTAAACATCTTCTCTCGTGTGAAACTCACTCCTTACCAAAGCAGTTGCCGAGTTTGTCCCAGAGTGACCACAAAAAAGAAACAAATAATAAATTGAAAGTGATCCTGTAATGATACGCATTTTTTAAAAGATGACAATCATAAACACCATGACGTTGTGAGTGATGATAAATGCTACTTGTGCTAGTGATTGTGATGTAAAGGACGCACAATACTTTTTCCTACCCTATTCATTGCATTTCACATTTTTTTGCAGATATTACCAAACCAAACAACGTAAACCAACCATATTCATCATCATCATCACATTTTAAACCCCTTTTTATCCTGGTTTTTATTGCATTATGCATACATTAATATTCAACAAAAAAACTTGATGAATATCACCATATATTACAATTTACAATCTTTTCGAATACAATGTGCTGCTTTAGGACCACAACAATTTTCATAAATTACAAATTATGATTACATTTTCAATTTTTTAACTCCTCGTCTGCACTTTTTTTTCTCTCTTCTCTTCTTGTTATGAAATGAAAGGCGTAATCTGAAAGAAAATCTTGGGCATAATACGCCTAATCTTTTTTATACGCGAGTAAATAATAATAATATATTATATTATAGTTTTTTTGCAGACTTAAAAATGCAGTCTAATAGGTACGCAAATAATCATGGACTTTCTTGAAATCTTATATATTTTCTCTCTCTACAGCTCCTATTTTCAGAAGAAACTTAAAAAAAATGTTGGGATGTACACTTTCAAATTATAGCGAGACTTAATTCAACTTTTATAGTGAACGCGTATTTTGTATAGCTTTGTTAGCTTGTAAATTACTTTAAACTCGAGTTTAGCCTGTTAAGTGTGTGTGTAGTCGTATGGTAAACACTTTTCAGAAACACAAAAAAATCGACTAGTGTCTGTCTACACACATCCTGCATGCACGTGAATGTGAATGCAAATACGTTTCCTTTTCAATTTTTTTCTTCTAAGAAATCATAATATCCCTATTGGATTACCGTCGTCATTCGCAGTTGGTTGTTGGTTGAAAGGAATCAATTACGAATTACGAATTTTAGTGACAACCGTGTAATCTCCGTGTGCCAGACTAATTATACTACTGGGGTTGGTGAACAGTGGCGCTGGCATTTTCAAGAAGGAATCTCCCATCATTAAATAGCTGTCATTAGCACGTGTTACAGTGGCATTATGAGTGGTTACATCACTAAATAAGTTTGGGAGGGAACAAAAAGACTCATTTTAGTGACAATATGACAATCAAAGGATATTACAGGTAATTAGAGTCATTTTAGTGATGTGTGAACAGGCTTTATAGTTTGTATTTGGATTCAATTGGAAACCACATTTTTCGCAAAGAGAATGATGGGATACCTATATTTCAGTGGTGTCACTAGTCACTACTGTCTTGTCTTCAGGTGAAGTGCTTCTCAACCAATTGGATAAATTGGCATGTGAGAAGAAAAAGCTATAACAATAAGAGAAACACGTCCACATTGTACACGTTTTTAAATGTGATTTTGATCATCTAAAGAAAGAATTGGTTTTTATTGTCGCCTGTGAAGTGTGTCGTGTTGAGTTGACGTTTTTGGAATTTAGCGAGATGTGTGGTGTGCCATTAGTGGTTTTTGGATTTGTCATATATTTTGATTGAAAAGAGCAAATTTTTTCTGTGTTTAAACTGGGTTAAACGTTACAAAACAGGGGTTTCTCTATACCTTCCTTCGAGAGAGTGGAGGATTTTTATTATATGATCTATATCTGATGTGATAACGATACATAATGTCAGATTTGCGGATTAGCAATGTTGTTCAACATGTGTGGTCTAGCAATTGCTCTAGCATTTTGTTTGATGGTTGTTGCCTTCCTTCTAAATCAGTATTATTACCGAATCAGCAGATACTTGGTGATTTCATGATGGATGGAGAGCTATAATTCAGTAAGTATTCTTCTAATGCTTTTTTCATACCCCTCAATCCTCATTAGGAAAAGAATGCTTTATTCTGCTGACGGATAATTTAGTGTTTGGTAAACAAAGCGTAGCTTGTAAATCAATTTTCATACCACCCACTCGAAATATATGCTTTGCTTTCAAATCATTTTTATTACGGGCTTGACAGCCTCAACGGATTCAGAACAAATTGGATTTAAGCTTCAATTGTGCACACACATAAGGAAATCCACATGGAGTGAGAGTAAGTTTCAGAAACAGGGCAGAGGCAGATGAAAAAAATCATGATGATGACGGTTAGTCGTTAAATTTTTCAAGCATGATATAGCTTTTACATACATCGATAGCGATATATATATAATGTTTCCACTGTTTACCGTCGTAAATCATGTGTGTACAATTTTACGATTCATAAATTGAATATGTGTGAAGTGAAATGGGATTTTTAACATGTTACAAGTGACGGGTGAACCTTTACCTAATTTTTGTTTACCTACGCGAGTTATAAGTATTACGTCACGCCAAATCATAGGAATTGACAGTGTTCACTCACAAGGAAGGCTAATGCTTGCTAATTAAATTTTTCCCCATTTGAAATGGATGGTTTTTGCTGGACGCAGTTTGAGTTGCTTGACCGTTATTTACTTGCTTGGTCCGAATCAATTTGTCGAGGACGCAACGCAGTGATAGTGACATTAGCCTGCAAAATTTAAAAACAGGGTATATCGAATTTAATACGACATAGTTGACATACGACAAAAAAATTTAAAAATGAGCTGAGCATCGTTTAATACTACGTTTACTCAACATTGTCACTTTTTCCTCGGACCCCTGCAGTGTTATTCATCAACCCATTTTTCTTACAAATATATTATCATATTACACGTTAGCATTTAGTAACTGCATTTTAAACTGTTTTGATATGATATATATGATATACGAAAGGAGATAAAAATATATCTCCTTCTTGCAAATGCTCACTGAACCTTTAAACAATGCAGGATTAGTTCTAATGCAATCAGCAATAGGTTTTTGTTTAGGCCCTTGGTTTCCCTTAACTTGGTTACTTCACTCTATACTCCGTGTTCTGTCATCCGTGTGGTATAATAGGTGCGTGTACATTCAAAAACATTCATGAACTTCTCTATGAATTCCATTTCATTCGCTAGTTGCTTCACACCTTATATTCACTCCTTCAGTGTTTTGTTGAAAAAAAAATTGTTACTGCTTGCAAACATTTTTACTCTCCTGATTTCAGTGTTTAAGGAATAGAGAACACTTTCTCAAAAAGTTTTGCTGCTACCATTTTAAACTGCTGTTGTTGTTGCTGCGTTAGCGATCCTCACTCACTCCTTTTGGATGTCTGACCAAAAAATGTAAGAAACCAAACCATAGCCAACAAAACCATAGGTTTTAAAAAGATGTAATCTGTAACAAATCATCATCATTCAACTCACCGTGTTTTTGTATCTTCCTCAAACAAGTAGAAGAATAGTACGATACGAGGAGGTAAAACCCATTCATCGCATCATTTCCCACTTACACACAAAAAATGATACGTATTCCGTTCCTGCTGAATCACCAATAATTTGTAGCACACCATGAACCCCCACATACACTACACGGATTTTTTTCTTCAAAACATCCAAAAATCAGAGTGTGATTCAGCACAATATATTGAATCGCCCCCAAAAAAAAGTCCTCAAAACCTAATCAGAACTAACAAGACTTGCTTTTATGGGCTTAGTTACTTTTGCACAGGCAGGGAAGGAATACGTTGAGAATGAAAAGAAAAATGATGAAGATGAAGGATGGAGATATCATCGTAGACAGATTGTTACCGACTAGTAATCATAATAATTGTAATTATTTTTATACCCCTAAATACGTATATCTGGCTGTGTAGCATAAAAACGAGGAATTATGATCCAAAAAGTAAAATGTTGGTCGCGGTAGGTAAAAAAATTAGTTATTTTGAAGAAGCCGTTGTACCACTAACAGAATTTTTTGTAAACTTCAATTTCTGGCAAATCTGCTCGTTAGCCTCTTTTGCTCACAGATAAACACAAAAATTACATACTTGAGCATTCCGTACATATTCATTTAAAATTATATAGTGTGTTAGTTAAATTAGGAAAAAAGTATAAGATGCATAGTGAAAAAAGTGAAGTTGAGGATGAGAGCGAGAAACGTACAGCGCGAGCAAGAGCAAGCGTTAGCAAAAAAAAGTTAAAATTCACTTTTTAATGAATAGCAAGTGGGATCCTTTGAAACGCTAAAATAATGGGTTAGCAGTGATGATGATGCTGGGTATAGTAAATGAAATGAAAAATAGAAGTGAGATTTTTTCGAGAAAAATTTAAACAAGAAGTTTACTTTTTCAAAAGTTTACTGCACTATGCGTGTGCATTCCGCGGTGAAGATGGTGGGTGATGAGCATCCGTAATGAATAGATACGAAAAAGTCTTCTTTTTTTCTTTTTTCCTTGCAAAACTATGCTTGGATGTGCATTGCTGCTGTGCTTTGCTTCAAAAGAAAAAAAATAGCATTTTGGGCTAGCCTTGCATTGAAAACTGCATTTGATTTAAAAAGTGTTATAGTTAACCTAATTAGCAACACACATGAATACTAATGGGATTACAGGGAGTTTAAAATGAAGAGTGTTTTGCAAGCATTATAATGCTGCCTGAAAAAGATGAGAGGCATGGCGTGTGCATTACACTTGGATGTAATGGGGATATTTACACTCAATCAGAAGAACATGGCAAACGATAATATGAAGGTCTGTAAACCTATATCGTCATCATCAGTCAATGACTGAAACGACCTATAATGATCAAGTTAGTTATGAAAAAGTGTGTGTTTGGTGCACAGCACATACACACTGTTCATACGTGACGATAAACACTGTTCCGCCGAAGGTTTATTTCAGTCATCCTTCCTTCTTGAGTCGTTTACAGTAAAAAATAATAATAATATAACTTGGGTTCACTAAATCCACTGAAGACAATCCTTCATTTTTTTTCTCTGAGCATTTGAATACCAAAAACAGAAACGTGTTTTTTTCTCTCGATTGTCAAAGACATTCATACAGGCGTAGAGTTATTGAGCTTGGGCAAGAGTGAACGCGGACTGCGGACTTGAAGGCTGATGAGGGTCGATGATTTATTTACATTAAAAAATCATATACACTAAATTGAGTAAGTGTGTGTGGAGCGCACAAATGGTTCTCGGCGGATACATATGGTCAGCAAGCAGGATAGCAGGAGCAATCTGTAGCCTTTCTTCTGGCACCCTTTTCATCATCTCATTGAAAGAAGAGCAAAAGTGGTGATAGAGATTGAAAAAAAAACCGCAAGAATGGAACAAGGAACAACGACCTAAAGCCAAAGCCGAGAGTGAAACTGGGCTTTGCTTCTGCTGAGAAAACAAAGTTCTTTTGAATAAACATCCATATTTTATCTTGAAATGAATAGGAGAAGAAACTAGAGCAAGTTTGTATACATTTGGTTAAAGCTGACTGAAGACATCATGAATATTTATTCTATGGAGTATGGGCATTCATTAGTTGGTTTATGAGGATGCCCATGGAAGTCCGTGAGTATAGTGATTAGTTTAGTGCCTGCTCGTTTTCTTTGATTAGATTAAAGTGCACCGTTGAAAATATTAGATTCTAGCTGTGCTTCACCCTACTACTCCTCAAAAGGAATAAGTTTGGTCATTTAAAACCAAGTCTGAATCTGAAACAGACATACGAACCTATTACCTATTCCAGCAGACATGCAGGAAGTCGATATTTG
The DNA here is from genome assembly GCA_036850665.1 of Dicranocentrus wangi. NCBI lineage: Eukaryota > Metazoa > Arthropoda > Collembola > Entomobryomorpha > Entomobryidae > Dicranocentrus > Dicranocentrus wangi. The sequence continues at coordinate 19,079 of JAANSN010001522.1, forward strand.
TACACATTTGTTTGTGAATCTGGTTGGAAGGCCATGCAGACGTGAATTTAGTCATCATAAATATTGAAGAAAGGTTAGCCCGGATTGATATTTCCTCCGAAGAGGCATTTCCGTCTGGAAGGACGTTTCCAACTAGGAAAACTACCTACCAAGTAAAATATACATAAACGGGGACTCGGATGTTTGATCGAAATACCAGCCACGGCACGGGTCGCTAATAAATACCACGGGTTTTTGGTATGAATTCCAGAAAATACATTAGAAAAACTCCTTCTCCTTCACCAGCAGCAGTCGAACTTGACTTTGAACATATTTTTTCATTCTTCTTCTGGAGTAGTAAGTAGTTCCTCCAGTATGAATGCGGCTATTGTTACCAGTGTCTGAATGCTTAATTTACGTGTGGGGTGGGAAACTGCAGAAGCACGGGTCGCTAATAAATACCACGGGTTTTTGGTATGAATTCCAGAAAATACATTAGAAAAACCTTTCTCCTTCACCAGCAGCAGTCGAACTTGACTTTGAACATATTTTTTTATTCTTCTTCTGGAGTAGTAAGTAGTTCCTCCAGTATGAATGCGGCTATTGTTACCAGTGTCTGAATGCTTAATTTACGTGTGGGGTGGGAAACTGCAGAGGAAGTGGCAATCATTCAGTGTGTGAGGAGTTCCAGGGCTATTTTCCCTTTCATCCTCTTTCTTGTATATTTATTTATGTATCACGCCATGCGGGATACTTGGATACCAAGAACTCCCTGCCTTTTCCTCAATCTCCTCAGGAAACGTGACTAGGATTACGAAACAGAGCAATATATTTAATACCCTCGTCCTGCAGCTCCACACAACGAAACAATAATTCCGTCCGGTTGGCAGCACAAAGTGTCCATAAAACCGGAGTGAAAGTCAGAACCAGGGAAAATACCAATCTATTCCTTTTTACGATTTTTCACATTGAAAATCGGGAAATGAAGGAAAACTAAGTAAAAGCTGAAAAGGGAAAGGAAAGTAGCACCATGTATGCCACGTAAATATGCAGGCTTTTGTTTTTAAAAAAATTACAACCATTTCCACACAATGGGAGAAAAGGCCGCTGCTGTACCACTAGTTACAAATGCATAAAAAAATTCTGGGAGCATTTTTACGTCGCGTCAGTTGTCCTTTCTCGTTGTCGTCGGGAAAGCCTGTGACTAAGGAGTAGGCAACCAGCTGAAGACCCTTGTTATTATATTATCCAGCTATTTTTTCTGTAATAAAAAAGTAGCCAAGCAGTTGCCTACAATTTTTTTTCTCCACCAAAAAAAGAGCTTTTGAACCACTCCAACAACACCACCAAACCTAGTACTCTAGAAACAGTAAAAAAAACAGCCGGTTCGTCTGTATAAAGATCAATAAAGGCTTTGCGTATTGATCATATATCCATAAAAAGCTTTGTTCCTCTGCTCATACACACTGGGAGGGGAGCAGCTTGAAGCGTAAAAGGGAAGAAAATGAGGCTTATATGAGTGGTCTACTGCTACCATGTGTATATACACATCTCAAGAAACTGATGTGAGGAGCATTAGGTGAATGTGAAGTCTGCTTTCATTTTTCCCTTATTTGCTCGCAACATACAAGTGTGCAAGAAGTGGATGGCGAGCACCTCAGTCATTTGAACAGTTGAACTTGTGTAGGGTAATAGCATACTACTACTACACATTATAATTTTTGGTATAGCCGACGACGACGACGACGAAACATGTGGATTTTGTGTTTATTCCGATAGCTGTCATATAGCATAGCCCACTAATACCCGGACAAAGGGAGCATTGTGTACTCGCCATTCGCCTGGAGAAAACGGGTGCTTTTCCAGAGAAAAGTTTTTCTTTCGGTTTTGTGTGTGCACCACTCTCTCCACAGCTCTCTCTCTCTCTCTCTCTCCACACAAGTTTTTCAGACCTACAGTTCACTCACACTCTGGAACCTAGAGGAGAGGAGAGACCTTGAAAAATCTGGACTTGCTGCTGAGTTGAGTATCATAGAAGAGTAATCCTAATGTAATAAGAATAGAGGAAGGATGAAAAAAAGGAACTGCATCACACCATCCTCCCTCAGTACTCGTTTTAGTCTCGTGTGAGCAAGAAGGAGGAAGCGCAGAGGAACTGAAAAGAAAAGAATAAAGACCATGCATGTTCCTCCTTTTTTAGTTGTAAAAGGAATTGGATTGTGAATTGTGTACTTTTCATCTCCTTTTTTTAAATTACGTTTTTTCCTTGATGGTGGTGGTGTTGCGAAGATGGGTTTTGACAGGTTTCCAGAAAAAAATTAGCTGGAATGAAGAAGAATAAAAGAATGAAAGGGAGATAAGGAACAGGCTTTTCTTGGAAGACATTTTTGGTGAAGCAATAATAGATTTTTGTGCACAGAGATAGTAAAGTGTGATTGTTGTATATATATATGGTACATTTACCACCACCAACACCGCACCACCGGCTGCATGTTAAACTGGTGCTGACTCATCCACTTGGCGGATACGAAATTGAAGTTTTACCCTGGGTGCACACTACTGTGGACGATTTTGTTGAATATATAAAAGTGCCAGGAGTGGTTATAAGTAACCCATCAAAAATACAGCATAGCATATAAGACGCTCATTAGCTCATATTCCACACGGGGAGGAATAATACAGTGACGTCACAATTTCTTTGGAAATAGTTTCTGCCAAAATGTCAATATTTGATGTGTGCAAAATGTGACTTCTTCCACGTCTGAATTGCAAAAATATGCGATGTTAGACTAGAGCCATTAATTGTGTTTACATTGAACGTCACAATTTCTTTGGAAATAGTTTCTGCCAAAATGTCAATATTTGATGTGTGCAAAATGTGACTTCTTCCACGTCTGAATTGCAAAAATATGCGATGTTAGACTAGAGCCGTTAATTGTGTTTACATTGTATATCCAGTCCAGAGGCGGCGAGCGAGACTATCGGAAACAATATAGTGCATAGTGCATATATAGGGAGCGAAGTGAACAAGTTTAGGAAATTTTCTTCGTCGTCTTTTCCGGTAACTGACAAGGTCACATGATTTATGGTTGTTTGAAGTGATGCGATGATGTGGTGGTGTGCCTTGTTGTGTACCAACATAATGCACTACTGTGGCTGAATAGCGAGGTGATGGAAAGTTCTGGAGTTAATAGATCCAGTAAGTTTTTGTTTTTCAAAGTTTTGTATAATCTAGACAATTTTATGAGTTGTAGAGTCGAACGGCTTGGAAAAATGTTTGAATGAGCATATGAGTGAATAGCCAAGAATAGATTTTTATATGAAAGGATTTAGTAGATACGATGAATGCATAATATCGTGTATGTCTGCCATAGCTTTTTATAAGTTTGTAGTAGACGTGCACATCTTGTCCTCTAAAAAGTTATGAAAATTTTAATGTATAATTAAAGGGAAATTAATACATGCTTAAAACGCGTGGATTTGAGGATTGAATAGCATAAAGTTTATACAAAATGATCTATTGTTTCGTACGTGGGACAATGAGGTTATGTCAGAAGTATTGAATGTAGTAGACATGAAACTAAAAATCCAGACTGGGATACAATATATATCTAGTGCATTCTACAAATTGATGTCACGTATGTCAACTTTGCATATATAAAGGGAAACTTAGTTTTGTTCGGCTTCAAAAGCAATATGGCATAATGGTATTATTATAAAATATTTTGACATTTGTTGAAAGAAGTTTTAAATCACATATTATTGTTAAATTGTTTGTGTATATTCTAGGGGAACAAGAGGAACTGATCAAGGTGTCAAACAGTAGACTTAAAAATATCTATATCACAATGGATTCTGGAAGCGTGAGCCGAAGTCGGAGTTTCAACACGATTTTATTCAACCGCAAATATGGAAGCCATAGCAGGAGCTTTTCCAGGTTTGTCTCGCTCGCCTTTTTCTTTCTTCTAAAATCCCGTCAACAAATAAATTATTTTGCACCATAAAATATATAAGTTTGGCCGCTCTGCTGATAAATTACCATGCAGTGGGTAATAAAAGGGTAACGTTTTCTCCACGAGTTCATTAAATATGGATTGGCTTGAATTTACAAAGCGCCCATTTTCTTACGGTTAGCCCCATCCTGATGTCATAAATCGTGTTTACTTTTGTGCTGGTGGTGGTGGTGGAGCAGCCCCACCGGAGATAATAGGTCACTAAATCAACGATGACACTTTTGGCTAAGCCCAAATGGAAAATCTTTATTGTGCCTCCGCGTTGCGTTATTGTGGATTTGTTTTTCTCTCTCCCACACGTAATTCTTTCAACTTATTGTAAATGCACATTATTTTGTTCATCTGCCTGGCTGGGCGACATGCTCTTAATAATCTGTCTGGTAATGAGATTTGCCCAAGTGCTGAGTTGAATTGTAACAAATTGCATATTATGTATATGCTGGATCAGATTATAAAGGTTTTTGGACTTTGGATTTGTATGCATGTTGCATTCCAAACACAGAATCACGTTGGTGTTGGTGTGGCGAAAATGGGCGATCTGTATTCAGGGGAGAACTGGGTACATTTTCTACTTAAGCTAATCTTGAAGAACAAAATGTGAAAAGCTGCATCATCATCACATTCAACATGGCACTACCACCACCATTTTAATAACTTGTAGACAAAACTGTCGTAGTGCTCTCCGCTCTCTCTCTCTCTCTGCGAAAATGTGCTGATCGTAGCGGATATGGGATGATATTTTACGTATTTTTCCTGTTCTCCAGAGCAAGGCGTAGCAACTAGGTAGGTACACGCGTTTTGGGGAATGACGCGCAGCAGTTTAACTACATAATAATCCTGGGCTTTCTTGCCTATACGATCTAGATGAAACATGCATATTATTTGACATGGGCAAATGTCGGAGATATTGAACGTTATATATTGACTAATTCACACACGAAAATATAATAATCTCCTGTGTATTTGCCGTAAAAATAATATTCGGGATTATGGCATTGACATTGACAAAGGCGAGGAGCCTAGCATTTCTGCACACAAAAGTGAGTGCTTTTGTGGGAAAAATGAGATAAAACAAAATACCTAGTAATTACAGCAAGGTCAGCCAATAAAAAAGAGGTGAAACAGAGCGTAGCAAAATATGAAAGCAGCAAGGAAGTGTATTAAAGACGGCACGTATTTCCCATATATTTTACGTGGGGATATGCATTTAGTGAGTCTATGCAAAAAGGTATTTTTGGTAGAACAGAAACTGTACGTGCACAAAGTCAAAATTCAAAAGAACATATTTCATGTCTGACAGGAATACAAGACTTACGCGTACTTTACTAAACCTTTTGGGAGGTGTAGGATTTTGATACACAAAAAAAAATATTGTAAACTGGCTTTTACTATCACACAGTACCTGTGTGCAAATGGTGAAGGAGATAACCCCGCAAATATTTGCATTTTGACTTTTTACTACATTTGAATAGACATACGACCTACGACATTTTGCAAAGGGCATAGAGCGATTTGTCTTGTGTGCAGCAGCTGCACATTATGGAATTCTTCTGTTTACCATTCTTCACACATGATAAGTGCGACAAATAAACAATAGAGGCTATGGTGTGGTGTCATATTCTGGTTTTTGCGATGATGAAGGATTTTTTATGGGAATGATGAGCTCATATCATGGGCACGCATAATATTACAGTTTTGCGGAGATTTTTTTTATATCTACTTTGCTTCAAGCTCAACCACACGACGATATGATGATGTTCCGTTTACTCATGTAGAATCTTGAAGTGAGAATAACATTAAACTTCTATAATATATCCACAGTTTGATGTTGACGATGAATAAATAATGACAATAATTAACCATACAAGAAAGAATTGCGTCTTCACCTTTTTATTATGGCATGACATGGATCATCATGGTGTGGCGGCTTGTTATTTTTAAAGTGGCTATAATTCATGAAATTTTCAAACATGATTTCATCCCTTTTCTGATGATGAACGGCCGCGGCTCTTTGTGAAAAAGAGTTGGAACTTGAATGAATGGCTCGATTCAGCGGATATTAAGCGGTGTAAAAAAATCCACGGTGGGTACGCGACATAGGAGCGGAACGTGACCGTCAAATTAGTTTTATGTAACGGTGGCCATCACCAACCACCGATTTAATACCACGTGATGTGATGAGCCATACCGTAAAAATGAAGTTGCACATGGGAAAATCTTGTGAGAAAGCATGACTTCACTTAATCTTGTTTGAGACAAATATGTGTTCATCTTTCTGGGGTGGCTCCGCTACGAGATAGATCAGAAAACCCCGAGTAAAAAGGAAATCGGTGTAGGGTGATGCTGATCAACACGTTTTATGGGAATTTTGGGGCATATATAGACATAAACGTATGGACATGAGAGAGTAGTACGTGGGGGGCATGTACTCTCTGGAATTTTAAGTTGAGTGTTTAATCCAAAATGGATCGAGCTTCTCCCAAAAATCGATATCGATTGATATGCTTTTGTGTCTAATCTAGAGTATGTATATATGGTTTGGGTTTTCTCATATGGATATTAAAATTGAGTGGTTTGGTTGGAGTGGAGTAGTATATCCGCCATATGAATCCTCCATACATAGGTATTGTATTATGTATTTTTCCTTCATGCGTTAATACAAAAACAAAAAAGGATTTGACATATTAGATTACAAATTAAAGAGATAGGAGGACTGTAACGCTGGATTTTTGGGAATGGGCTTAAAAATTTGATCATGTCATTGGGCAATTTATTATAACCTTTCTCAATTTTATTCCTATCGATAAACATTTAATTGACAAATATTTGGAGTGTCATCATCATCAGTACAATCCGCCACCACACAGAGTCATATAATATGGTACTCATACTTAAAGATTTTTATTTACATTGATATTGATACCGTATTTGGTTGGGGGTATGGGATAATTGAAGATAAGGGTTGACAGAAGAGGAATGTAATTTAATACTGCGTATCCAATCCACCAAATCCAGCTGCGTACTTCAACTCGGCGAAATAAATGCGTGTTTCTCAAGTCTATAGAATCCGTATCCCTATCCCTATCCGTATACCATCTCCCCCAAAAAACGTACAAATATTTGAGCTTCAAATTACAAAACAGACTTCTCTTCCATTCCATTCCAAACACTAGTTGACAAGTGCTTTTAGACCTTCGCTTTCCAGTCACAAGTCAAAAGGAATGTCCTTCAGTCTCCAGTCTGTCGCTGGTAGGACTAGAAGGGATAATATCGTCAAGAGAAAATGGAAAGCAGTGTGTTTATTTACATTTTGACACATTCAAACAGGCGCTGCATATTGTGAGCAGAAAGTCGGAGGATGTTGATGTTATGTTATCATGTTGAGGAATTACTATTTTCCTTTTCAGTCATTGTGATTGATGCTAATAATTGTATCTGTCGTATGCAAATCAATTTGATAAGGTTAATAACTACTGCCGCTTTGGATATTTGTGTGTGCAGTGACCGACGTGTGTAAAACTTTTCGTAGACAAAAGCTACACACAATGACAATGTCCCAGTAATCTGTGGTATGATAGTAGTACATGGAATACAAATATTTTTCAAACGGTAGTCATTCTACACACACACAATGCAATGGTTCTCCGAAGGAGAAAATGAAATGATTGTTCGTGTAAAATAGGTACACACTGTCGGCCCAACGGTCTTTAAAAAGTTTCTCGTAAAGCGTTTACCTCGCATACACAATACATATTATCCTCCTTCAAGAGTCCACTTTAATGGAGAAATACTACTTACAAGATGATGGCTAATGTATGTATTTAGTTTTTCGTATTATGCACCATCATTTATCACCAGAGTGTGTAGTTCGCCAGCACCATCCCGTATTTTGTTGGTGACGTATGTACTCCCATTTTGTACGGAAACCCACCAGCACTTTTGTTATTTATTGGGAACTTCCCCATTTTCATATATAAATTGTGTCTAGCGACCGAAATGGTGTGTAGCCTGTGTAGGTGTACCCTCCTCCCCTCCTGCATTTTATGCTCACCGTCATCTTTTTAATTTCTCAAGGGACTCAAAAATAACTTTGCCGTGCATTTTCCATGATGAATTTTGCAACAATAATAATAAGAGTTGGAGTACAGTCCGTGAACGGTTATTACTCACCAGAGTGTCCCCAGGTGGTGGACTAGGTATTTACCCTGGGGGAAATGAAAATGGAAATGTGTATAAATTAAACGTACTTTTGTGGGATGGTGAACTAATTTAATTTGGAGGAACATAGGAATTCCCTTTTCCGTTTTGGCATGAGAGTATGAGCAATAATACATGGACAAATAAATGTGATTAATTTAGTGGACGGACGGTGCTTACGCATTTCAACGACCGATAGAGTCTCGAGTGATTCATTTATGGATAATTTCTGTGTGGCAGAGTCATACATTCCAGGGGAATTTTTTTGGTATATTGATAGATAAAAATGAGATTGCTAACTCGTATCTGATATCTGTGTAGTAATGCCATGCATGTGGTGGAACGAGTAATATTGATCATAACAATTTTCAGCGAGGGCTTCACTTGTGAAACAGTTTGGGTCGATGTCCCACATCGGTTGTTATTAGTTCTCAAAAAGACTACTACTGTATGGATTATAGAATCGAGGTTTGTAGAAATTGGATTGATTTTTGTGCGCCAGGTGTGTGCTCTCTCTACTGGGCCATTAGCTTGTAGATTATTAAACCGGAGATTGGCAAACAAGACAAAAGGCTAGGCAATTTATCCGGCATAATATTCGCCGTACAATAGTTTCTGTAAGTGGGTTTGTAGAGTCGGAAAACCGGAAATGGTATCAGACTGACTGAGCGCGTTTATAACGGCCTGGCCTAAACATCCCTGGAGGAACACGTCACGTCACACATGACATGATTGAGTTGCCTAATGTAATTACACGTGGAGGAGGGTACGTACGGAATGCGGAGGAATGTGAATGATGACTTGGAGCATCAATTTTCTGTGCAAGTAGGTTTAGAAAAGTTCTTGTTTTTCATCATCTAATTCCGGAATCAAGGCCAAACTTGAGTGTTCAGCTCATTCTTCCAGAAAAAAGCCAAGTTCGTTAAGGATTACGGAAATTGATTTTGCTTGACTCTGACAGAGAGTTTGTGCTTTTTCGTGTCTTCCAATTCGAATTGATGAAATGCGTCACAAAAAATATAATAGAACTCGTAGGTAGAAAAGAAGTGACTTGTGTGTATAAAAATCTGTTCTTGTATAAAATAGTATATAGTGATCAAGGATCATCGCAGCAAGGTACAAAAGTAAACGTTCACTGATTTCAGGCAGATCTGATATAAAAAAAATATGAAGGCCAGTTCTAGTCTCAGCTCGATTTTCGATCGACTCAAGTACTGCAATCCAGTCTACGCCTCGTGTTTCCCAGAACATCGTGGAGTTAGAAGGGATACTTATAGTGATGAGCATGCAAGAGGGAATAATGTAAATGAGTCAAAAACTAATACTACTACTCCAAGTCGGAGTAGTTGTGATAGTTGTAGAAATAATGGAACAGAGAATGGAGGGAATAATAATCATGTGGAAATTGGGTTTTGTGATGAGGACGTCGGTAGTTTTACCACCCATGCCGTGTGCAGGTATTGACTTTATAATTCTTATCCAAATGTAAATATTATAACGGCGAGTGGTGTGATGCACCAATGAATCACAGATTGACGTAGGCGCTATAATGGGTTATCCAAAATCTCGGAATTTTCATTTTCACCCAGACCCAAATTGACACAACACGATTGAAACATTTGCGTATGCCTTGTTAAATGGAAATGAGTGGCGACAAAAAAAACGTTCCCATATTGGAAATCTTTATTCTGAGAAAAAAGCCTATACATTCGCTCGTGCTCCATATTCGCTTCATATGCCTACATCATCCGATGACACGATTTTACCCTAAGCACAGGCACATGTTATACACCAAATGGCTGATTTTCGTGCACATTCCGCAAATACCCAGTCACTGAAAGAAAACTGAATAGAGTTATAGAGTTGACAATAAAAGTATGTTTTATTGTAGCGCCAGCCTGATTACGTATTCATGAACCTCATTTTCCTTTTAAGGGAACATGGTCAGGATGTGTCGTTGATTTTCTCCTTCCCCTCTTCCTCCCTCCCTCCATTCGATCCAAAATTACCTCCTTCCCTTTCCAAAGAAAGAGCTTTGGTGCTCAAGGAGCGGATTGTGTGCATGTACTTTAACTTTGGAGGTGACATTGCAATGCATTTTGGTCGTCCTCTCGCATGCAAAATGCAATTGGCCCACTTTGGGCAAATGTGACTGCTGCCGTAACAAATCTCCATAAAAGTTTCCCAAAAACGACTTTGCTGATTCCAGTTCGCAGAATGGAGTACTTTACTCTCCTAGTTCAAATTGAACTACCCACTTTCTTCGACTATCTTATTTTTCATCTTTTATGTTTATCTTTCCAGTAGAACCATTTGGATTAACTTGAAACGAATGTATGTTTCCGTTTCCAGGTCAAGCAAGTACAACTATCTAGGTCAAAACTTCCACAGCCAGTCTTCATCCCATCACAGCTTAATCACTAAAGTCAATCCGAACAAGACGCGAACCACAATCGATTCCATTCAACGGGGCTTGAAATCCTGCATTCAGTCCGTCAGAGATGAGCTTGATCTCTGTTCCGGTGAAATACAAAATCAGCAGGTGAGAAATATTTTTTCAAAAAAAGAATATCATCATCATCATCATCATGATCGCTTTACGCACAACCACGTGGGAACTAAACTCTAATAATAACCGAATCATTAAACTTTTTTTTGAAAAAAAAAATCTCTTTTGAATTTTGTAAAATTTAGGCCAAAGACAACTCGCATAATCATCGTATTATGCATCATTATTATGCATATACACTTGTAGAATGAGAGCAAGGACATATTTAGCTCAAAATAGGGGATTAAAAAAGACCTAAAGTCTAAAGTGATATGCGTTGTTCCATGAATGAATATGAAAATGATGAGATTTTTTGTATGGAGTCCCGTTACGATAAACGATTATAATGAAAAAAAAGGATTCCCCGTTTTTTGTCCTCTGATCTTTTCCGCCTTTTTAGGATCCCTTTTATTATACCACTACTACTACTACCAACCAGCGTCACCAGCTAATAACATTTTCGGTGGTAATTTTTCAGCGTGATATGGGATGATACCGTGGGAATTTGTGAGGAGCATTTCTCAAGGGGATAATATCTTGTAATCTTATTTATAGGTCGGCTAGTCATGATCTTGATCTTGATGCGAAAATCTGTTCTCAGATATTACTATATTACAGTATGCACTTTCGGGTTGTGGTACATACAATATGTTATATAGTTTTTGCAAAAAAGGGGGAAGGGAAAAGTCTGTAGTCTGCAACCTTGGGCTTTTGGGGTTTTTATTTAGGGATCCTTTTTCGGGTGAAGTGGTGCGAGCACATTAAATGGGAAAAGTTATGGAAGTGCGAGCCCTTTGATATCTACTATGATGAAATGTATTTCTCTCCACAAAAATGTGAAGGTCTTGGCTTTTTTGTGTCTGGAGGAATTGCTTGTCCCTACAGTGTAAAAAAAGTTTCCTCCTATTCTAGAACTAATATAACTTATTTGAGGGTGGGGAGTTGGATACGTACAACCCCAATTGAAAATAAATCAGACGGGAAAAAAGATTTCGTAGTTACAAGTTTGCTGATCATCTTATTAGTTCCATTTCCCCCAAAAGTTATTTTTTAAGGAAATGTTAGTAAGTCGTACTGTAAATGTAAATATACTCTACTCTGTACTATTTCGCAAAATTGGGATGCTTTTTCTGACTATATACTTCTCTTTTTTCTCTTTTTCAATCTGCGCAAAAAATAGTCACAAGGACGAATTTACGACCTGGAGAAGGTACTATATGTATAGCATATCTATATAATCTATATAATATCCTTTTTTACAAGCACACAACTCCCCAGGTTCGAGCAATGCATGCAACGCAATACCAACGTATATTTATTACGTATTTACATCTCTCACTTTTGGAGTGGGACTGCACGGGCCTTGTTAGGCAAATAACTTTGTGCTTTCTTCCGGAAAAAATAATGCTCGAGCTAACAAAGTAGCCTAGCCTTTTTGCCGACACTTTCCTACACATATGTGGCTTGCTTCAGGTTCCTTTGTGAATTTTTCAAAGACATTTTCCCCCTTTGCAGTCCCACCTGTAAATCAAATTCAGTCCTCCTAACTACGTTTACAAAATGCTTTTACAGCTAATTCAATGTTGTTCAAGTATGTATGATGCTAAATTAAATTAACTCGATTGGCGAAAGCACTGCTACTTTCATCACCCCAAGTGTGAGGGTATGCCCCTTTGAATTATTTAAAGGACTGTCTCGGGTTTCCTCTCCGGTGATACTCTTTCCGGCTTCACTAATAATTTATATGCTTTTTCTCCTCTGGTGTACACATTTTGCGGCTTGTATACCAACATTAGTTTCCAGTTCCAGGAGACCAAGCCAGTTGGCACGTTTTTGTTCCTGGTAAAAACCGCAACCAGGTTTTTACCTTGATTGAATGGCTATGACTGTACGTGGCTTTCACTTTTCCCTAGTCTTGTATAACCTATGCAGTAGAGCAGCAGAGCAGCACGAGTAGAAAAAAAAATCAGTGCAACCTTCCCATCACAGCTTTTTTTACCTATTCTATTACACTTTGATGTAGTGATCACTTGAGCAAGGTCAAAAAATTAAAACAATTTTCCCTTGAGTAATCAAACCAACTCAGTAAACATGTGTATTCCGATCCAAAAGTACAGCATGAAGTTATCCATAACAAATGATCATGTCTGCTGCTGAGTTCTTCTGCCAGTGAATCTAATACATTTTTTCCTCTCTTCTCTTTTGTATTCACCGGTACTCTAGCATTCCAAGACACTCCATTTACAACTGAAGACGTTGGAGTATCAGCAAAGTCGGCTGGAGAATTTGCAGGAGCAGTATGAGCTCCAGCAGAAACTCCGGGAAGGAGTTAGATCCATGGCGTATGCTTACACGTTGAGCAACGGGAAGGAACGTGATCTTGCTTTGGCCAATGTCAAGGCTGGTTTCAAGGAATGCACAGAGATCTTGAGTACTTTGGAAACTCAAGTGCAGGAATTCCTTGGTGGATTTCATTTGACAATGAAAGGTTAGCTTAGTACATGTACATAAAAAATTTTTTTTATCAAAGTGCAGCAGATCCAATTTATTTGGCTTATATACTTACGGAATGTGAGAAATTATGGGTCCACCGGAGATGGCTTAAAGTGCTCTTAAGTGCACTCGGACAGAATGAATAATATATCAAAAATGTAAATTGATACTTATATACACTTTTTTGGCCTTATTACATTTGTAGGAATTCAAGGATTTGCTCGCCTTTGTCCCGGTGACACTTACGAAATCACTATAAAGCATGGCAGCCAAAAATGGAAAACTCGTGCCAAGACGGGTAAAGACG
>JAANSN010001523.1:0-32595 GCA_036850665.1 Dicranocentrus wangi
TTGGTTTTGTTTGGCTATCTAAAACCTTAATGGTTTAAAATTTCCAGGTGGAAATATTGAAACTTGGTTGTTTTTTGCGAGGAGGCTGTACACCTTCGCTGGTTGAAGTTGCAAGCTGAACTGGAGATGAAACCATTCAGGACAGCCAATTTATACAAACATTGATTTGCATATCATCAGGTAAGTTCGTCTGATTAAACAAATAATTGGTCTGAGTTCAGTGTTTTGGGGGAAACCAGTTCGACTTCTACACTTCAAGACCATCTGGGTTTGTCCAGGTTAATTTTTTGGGAAAACCGTACAAGCTGATTGTGAACGGGGAACACAACATCAGAATTTCCCATGATGATTTGAGCATTACATTACATATTAAAGTCGATTATCACGAATGTAGCTCATGTTAATTATATTTATGGATTTTTTATTAACATATCGATTTATTGATTTTACAACACAATTGCATGTAACATGTGCAACGTAAATGATGGGAAAATCCTTTCGGATTTCCCTACGCAATGTCAACAAGTAAACCATGTATAGTGAATAAAGTAAAATGCTTTTCAAACGTATATTAGGTAGGTATAATAATTCTGCGGTTGTAATGTTAATGGAAACGAAAACATTACTGAAGGCATGCACTCACGATCAGCTCAGGTATACAAATATACGGTAACAATCGCAAATTAAATCATCGACATCTCGCATCTGCCACGGTTGATGGTGTGATGATTGACAGGCTATTGGTCATTAACAAACTGATTGCCATTGCCGAGTCGGGAGTCGGTGTTTGTAAAGAATGCTCAGCCCAACGAGTGTGCTATATAGTACATATTTCTAGGCTTTTGAGTCATGTATCAATTACGTGTGATAATCAGTGTCGATTTTGGGCTATCCCAGAAAGTACTTGAGTTTTCCCATCCACTTATCCGCATTTATAACAAACCACTCAGCAACCCCACCGTTGTAATGCGACAAAGAATTTTCTGGTCATTTCTATTTTGGTGTGCTTCTTAAAATTCTAAAACAGCACACTTATAAATCAAAGATGAAAGATGTGTATGTACCTAGTATCTTGAAATACTGCAATCGTGTATTGGAAATTGGAAGATCGATGTAGCAAATAGTATCCAAATATTATGACTTGTTTTATTATCATTTTGAGAGACCGATCTGTGCCCAGTAGAAAGATATGTATTGTATTTACACAAACGTACGATTAGCTTTGCTTTTGATCTTATTGTTAGTAATTCGTCTTACCTACCTATTCATTCTCAAAGCAAAGCATGCATTTACTTTATACAAATCCAAGTTACGCAAATTTAGCAACAAAGCATAGTAATAGCATGAAAGATACGTAACACACGATAAAGTATATAATGGTATAATGGTAATAATGGCATTAGATTGAGAAGACTTTTGAGTTGTACATTACCCGAGCACTTTTCGTTATCCTCATTCTCGTCAGAGTAACACTACACGTGGTTTTCAGTCTTTTTCACGTCACGCACTCATGTCATATATCCTATGGTGCTAGTCTCCGAGACTGCTATACTTTGCAAATCTCACTTCGCGAAATATTTCTTTGCTGGTTTCTTTCAAACTTCAAACTTGCTACTTTGGATAATATATGAGGTGTCATTTGTCATGTTCTTTGTGCCTATGGATGGTGTCTAATCACATCTGCAGTTAGGGACTGGGGAGTTTATGCTAGGTGGAATCCGAAATTGGCTACTGAATAGAAAGTGTAAGTTGCATGTTCTCGATTGCAACTTTGATTAGAAGGTGATCTATTGTGAGAAACCATTTTCATAATTACCCAATGGGTTCTGTGTTTTCAGTATTAATGCTAATTTTCATGGGCTAAGTTAGGGAAGTATGGGTTTAGTTTACTCGTTGGATCGCAGGTTTTATACAATTATGTTCAATTTACCAATTGATAGTACTTCTGGGATCTTTCAATTGCAAACATTTCAATCTGGCTAAACATAATAAGTAGCGTAAATAAGACATGTTCGTGATTTCTTAAATTCACTGCACTTGCATGTCAGTTGCACTACACGTACTACTGTTGTTCAACCTATTCTGAATGGCACCTAGAAAACTGGACAATACGCGCAATAAAATTAACCGGACTTGCTAAACTGTTAATCAAATAGATTTGTTTGTTTGCCGAGTTAGCTTGCTTTGTTTTTGTTAGTTTACAGAGTAAATCTTAAGACACGCATGACAAGTTCTCGCATGATCAGTGATCTAATGTTTATCTTATAAACTCATACATTATTAATAGTATACTAATCGTAAGTAATAATATATTATGCAGCACTTCCTTTTATTCTCTTTGGGGTTGTGGGGCACTAGTTTTCAAGGATCAATACTTGCCCAAAAGAGGTAATTAGAGTAAACTGTTTAGTCTAATTAGAGCATGCTTTCGATTTTACTATATATCGTTTCAAATTGAAATAAGGTTTTTCTTTGAGGAAGAAGAAGTCACACACGGTATAACTAACTACCTGTTTGAAATTGCTTGAACAAGTTTACACTAGAAACTGCCATCCTGTCCGAGAAAATAGTTACCATTCCATTCAATTTTCTGATCCGTAAATTGATCAAGTGTGTATAAAAAAGCACTCACTACTATGATTTAGCTTGCAGTGTGATGTGAACCGTCGCATGAATACTGGTTATTCGTTGAAAATCTGGGAAAGTTTGCTCCCCTGGTGGTCTTGGCTCACTACCGTTTGGGGGAACTCAGTTCAGTTTCAACTCACAATCAGTTTTCCATTTTGAACTCTTACTTCATTTCCTACAGATAGAGTAGAGAGCAGTATTAAAGTTTGAAAGCGAATTGGTATACCATTTTAAAATTCATTCAGTGCATTCTTCCTTGAGCGTATTCCCTGCTGCAACTTATACAATGTGGTGGACAAAGAATCACAACTATTTATTCATTCTATTAGCCACCATCCTATTTTCGGGTTCGGCGAATGCAGGTTTTACCAGCGAGCAAAGTGATCTCCTAGTCAAAATCAAGATTGCAGCCAAAGAAGCCGGGCTGCCGCCATCGGAATGGAAAAATATTGACAAATTTGATGCCGGCGTGTGCTACGAGAAATCCTGCCTGGAATCCGCACTGGAAATAATCTCAGCCGCAAACTTCCGCGAGAACCCGTGTGACCAAAACCGATGGCTGGACTTTGTTTGCAACCGGAGAATTTCAGGAACGGATCCACAGAGTCAACCGCAAAAACTCCAGGAAAAAGTAAATGATCAAACCTTTGCTCTTCTCGACAGTAATACGGACTCGTCCGAATACTTCTTGCTAAGGGAAGCGAGGACCTTTCACTACCAGTGCCTCAACAAGGAGGAAAATGACGCCGAAGATGTTCGCTTCATTTTGGAGTACACTGACAAGTTTGGAGGGTGGCCAGCTTTCACCGAGGAACCGCCTACTGACAAATTCAACTGGTTGGACATGGTCGCCGACCAGAACCGCTTTGAGAAGCAAGGCTTCAATCCAATGTTTTTTGACATTAGCGTTAGCTCCAGTATTCATGGGGTTGTACTGGATATTGGCCAACTGTACTTTCAGTTTACGAAGCAAGCCGGGCTAGACTATGCAAATATGGTGACTGCCATGCAGAGCGCAGCTGAATTAGAAAATCCTGCAAATTTCTCCCAAATCATAAGCAGTTGGAGTTATATGTACATATTGAATTTCCGATTATTCGAGATTTTTAAAGAAACCAACAGTACTCCAGGTGTATACTTCTTATCGGAACTGCAAGAGTTGTCCGATAAGTACTTGGAGGCTGCGGGGGTATCTCAAGTCGATTGGGGTCGGTTTTTTAAAATTGCTTTCAACGGAACCGGAATCGAAATGGATAGTAACGACACACTCCTGGTCCTCCCTTTCCATAAGGTGATGAAAGTCGTAGAATACGTAGAAAAAGAGTTGAAAAAGGAGGCGGCTCGTGTGGCCATTTCAAACGCGTTGAATTTAAATTTTGTCGCAATGCTGTTGTTCGAGACGACTTCCATTGTGGACGACTTGACGACATTTAGATGCACCGAGGAGTCCGGGTACGTTGAGTCATGTGACATAAACGATTTTCTTTCACTAAATAATCTAAACTTGTGTCTTATGTGATAAGTGATATCGTATGTTCAAATAATTTTCAGGACCCGAGAATCCATTTGCCTAACGAGGGTTGAAAAAATATTTGGCCATTCCCTGTCCAAAACGTATTTGGAAAAATATTTCAACGATTCAGAAGTCACTCCTGGAGTCCGTAAACTTGTGGACAACATTAAGAAAGGATACATAGAGCGCCTTGAGAAACTTGACTGGATGTCCAATGAAACAAAAGAGTTCCTCTATGACAAAGTTAACAGCATCCGGGTTCATGTTGGACCCACTGAGGAAATGAGGAAGCCAGGTGCAGTGGAGCACTTTTATGAGGGACTCCATGCCTCCAAAAGTCCGAGGTCATCATACCCTCAAAATTTCATGGAGGTGAATTCCTGGCAATTGGGAAAGGAAAGGTCGACCGCCCGTGAAATGTGGAAGAAACGTATAGCTGAGTTAGATGTGTAAGAAATTCGTGATGATACATTGATAGTCACCGTCTCACCTTTGTGTTCCTGGTTTTGCATGATTTACTTTACATTTGCATTTTGCATCTAGGAATGATTTGGCGTTCCTAACAGGGGAGAGTTTCTATCAAGGAGTTACTAATGCATTTTATTCGTCATATCTAAATCAAATTCGTAAGAACCTTTCTAGCTCAGTTCAGTTATGAGTGAATGAGTTAGATATACAATTGGAATTTGATGTATATTTCTGTGTTTCTAGAAATTGAATGTGGTATTATCCAGGAGCCTATATTTGGAGTGAATCTTCCAGGATTCATGAACTATGGAGGGTTAGGAATGGTTCTCGCTCACGAAATCGGGCATAGTTTTGACACAAAAGGCAGAAAATTTGACAAATTTGGAAACAACACTGTGGAACACTGGGATGGAAAAAGTGTGACACATTACAACGATTGGGTCAAAAATATTTCCGACTTTGGTCGCAAGTTTCCTTTCAAAGTGAGTTCCAAGGTAGTTCAACATCTGGATCCTAACCAGACCATAAACGAAGATATTGCCGACCAATTGGGAGTCCGCATCAGCTTCAACTCTTACAAAGCGTATTTGAGTGATTTGGAAAAGGATGGGAAAAAGGAGAAGGTGCTCCCTGGCCTAAAGAAATATTCCCCGGAAAAGTTGTTCTACATGAAGTATGCCAATGTAAGCGCTGGTTAAAAGTTTGATGAGTTTACTTTACTTTTAACTCACGTTATCGAAGCAACAACGGTTAGGTAGAAAATTTACTATTTTTTCCTTTTGTAGATGTGGTGCGAGAGACCAGGTGTGCAAGCTCGGTTTAACGAAGCGCTTGGGGTGCACAGTCCTTCCAATAGGCGAGCCATTCTTCCACTTTTCCAATACAAAGAGTTTTTGAATACTTTTAGTTGCGAGTAAGCGGTTCAATACGATAAGCCTTCGCTGAATTTATACAATCCTATTTAAATAAAACTAGTTTTCAATTATTAAATAAAAGTGATCGGTTATTGCGACCTAGAATCTACTATAGTCTTTTCATCCAAAACATGTTGATTTCAACCAAACCCTCTATATCGCAGTTTGCAATGCAGCAATCAATTATTATATGCATCTTCCCTACTGCACTTTCGTTACTGGACAAATAGGTTTGACTGGATTCTCAAAACCTGGTGGTTCCAACCAGTTACCCTGCCGTGCAGTGCCTGCACTTTTTATTCCAAATTCCACGGAATGGCATCCCGAGCCGTGGAGATCGAGATCCTATAATTCATGACATGATGTATTCATGCATATCCTGTCGAGTCCAAGATTTGGATTTAGCTTTTGTTCCTGCATGCAAATAATGCAGATGAACCTATTGTCAAAAATGTCCTACTTTTGGCAATGAGGGATAAAAATAAAACAAATGTATGTATACATTGTGGCCTATGGTAAACTTTCCATATAAATAGCTCCCAGAGCCAGCCACTAGAACAGTCGTTGTTTTGTTTCCTACACTGTGACTCTGTCACTTTCTCTGTAGAAGCTAACTAAGAGCTCAGCTCTAGTAAACCTTCCTACATTATTGCCAAGAGCTATCCCTTGGTTATTTCTTAATTCCTTCCATCCTGGAAGAAACTTCCGAGAAACCAATTCGGAAAATTCCCAATTCAGGAAATCTTTTCTTTAACTAAAAGCATAACTGTGTCTTTACACAAACCCTTATTTCTACAAGCACCGATCGCATCATATGTATTACGCATTCCATGCATGGTTTACAGCCATAAGGTTCCGACCCTGAGCATTTTGTAAAGCATAACCACTAAAAAACTGCAAACGCACTTTACTCATCAACAACCTTTACAATCCATGAAGTGAGAAAAGTGGTATTATTGCTGGACAAAGGAGTGGATGGATCACCAGCATTTCATCGTACCCCATTCGTGGAGCGTACAAAGCGGTGGAACAATAATAAAACCATTTTCCATAATATCAGATCAGATCATCCTTTTCCAGTCACACAACCACAACAGAAACAAACAAACAAACATTGTGAATTTGCTCGTTCTTGTTGGATATGGATAGTTAGTTTGAGTGTGAAGTACATCATGTGGGGTCATTTTTGTTAATGGGGGATTAAACTGGATTCTGGATTGCTGTCACTGCAAAACGTAAGCTACACTAGAGACATATTATTGATATGCATTTCGGGCCAAATTATATCTATTATTAATTGGTTTTTAACGTGTTTCCCCGAATAATTCCAAACTCTAACTTTTGCCTTTCAGTTTCCGGTTTTGTACCTCTACAGTCACCAGTTTTCAAGAAGGGGGGATTATGGCGAAATCCGGCTCAGCAGCAGGGTTCCACTGCTTGGTCTGCTTACAGGCTAAATCTTCGGAAGATGAGGTGAGCAGTATGAGTGGCCAAGAGGACAACTATAGTGATGGGTGGAGGAGTCGCCAGTTGTTTGAAAATTTCCTCGGATTCTGCAATCAGTATTTGGAGATTGATGGGACACAAGCTTTTCAAATGGGGGAGCAGTCGTGCGTGGATGACAAGTATGGGAACCTGTGCAGCAATTGGGAAAACTCGCTGTGTGGAGGGTGTGAAAGGTTACTGGCTCACATCACGGACACCCATAGACAGCTTCTGGAGCTGGAAGTGATGCTGCTAGGCAAGGTGGCTGAGTTGGAGGAAACGCTGGTTTATTCCAGGATGTCGAGTTCGAGGGCTACTCTAAACTTGTTGAAGAAGGTGAATGCTCAGGTTGGAGTCACGACGGATGTTACGAAAATAGCGGCATTTCGGGATGACTTAAGGACAAAATGTAAAACTTGAGAAAATTATTCTTATTGTTATACAATGACATGTTGACATCACATAACATTTACCAGCTAAAAAAATTGTGACGCTGTAACTTTAAGTTTGTTTCCAATTTGTTTGTAGGCAGATCTAAATCTAAAGATATGAAAGTATCAAAAACCGAAGTACTAGGACGAAAACGTACCTACCGGATAAAAGATGTACCAGGTGGTGCCGTGTTCGAAGGTAATTGTGATTGTGGAGTTGTCATATACAAGGACATTAACTGAAGTAAAATTATAGCGTAATTTTGTTTTTATGTTAATAGGTAGAACTAAACCTATGAAATTTGCACCACATGTAGAACTGCCAGAACAAAAAGTCAACATTCGAGTAAATGAAGGGACATGCGGTGCTGATTATGAAGATATCATGGATTTCATTAAAATAGAAGTCCCTCCGTCTCCGGTTGAAGCAGAGATGGACAATGACAGCCATTTCGACCAATTGGATGAGGATCGCAATTCCAATCATTCATCGGATGCATTTTCCGACGACGAGCGAGACCGTGACTATGCCCCTGACGGCGTCCCGGAAGATGAACCAAGGGCAAAAAAAGTTTGTACTCGTCGTTCCAGAACAAATCGTGGTGATTCGGAGTCGGAAAACGATGAACAGCTAAATACCTCTGCTTCAAAGAAAATTGTTACTCAAAAGCAAGAAGAAGGAAGGACCTACACCCTCGTGTGGAACAAAAAATTCAGCAACAGACGTGAACGCCGTTGTATTCCCTGCAACCAAGTATTTCGCACGTATTGCCAAATAGTGAAGCACGAAAGGAAAAAGCACTTCTTTGAAACGAAAGTGTTCGAGAAGATACCATGTCGAAAGTGTGGAACCCTCACTGCCTTTGGTAATGTGGAGGCACTGTACGACCACCTTGCTACAGAGCACGATGAAGATAAAGTTTTACTCAAGTGTGAAGTATGCAAGGGACAGCACGCAAATTTTAAGGAACTTTATGCCCACCTTGATTCAACTCACGAAAAATCTGGAGAGGCATACATGTTTTGTGTGTACTGTGATCAAGCATTTGCCACGCAACAAATGCGTGATCTCCACAAATTCCTCAAGCACAACGACTATCCCAATGGATACTTCTGTGAAGAAGATTCTTGTGCCAATCAGGAGTTTGCCACATTGCCAAATTTAACTCACCACCTTGCGACTTGTCACAGCGAGACTCTATTCGAATGTGAGAAATGTGGAATGGGATTTCTTTCCGCTTACCATTGTCAGCTTCACGAACTCAATCATGTTAAAATGGACCCTGATGATTTGACATTCAAGTGTACCAAGTGCAACTCCGGGTTTCTTCACAAATCTCAGCTTTTATGCCATTATAACAAAGCTCACGGTGGCAATTTGACGATCAAACTGATGAATTGCACAAAATGCAGTATATTTTTTAGCTTTTCAAACAAAGAGTTAGAGAGTCATGTGGACAGCCACAATAGGGATGCCGGAAGGGTTTTTCGGTGCTCATTGTGCAAAATTGAATTTGTGGACGATAAAGAAGCAGTGTACAGTCACTTGAAGCAAGCACATGATCACAATGAGGCAGGAAAGTACAAGAAGGAAATACCATGTGGCATTTGTAATCTGCAGTTTCCCAACTACAAGATGCTTTCCATGCACAAGAAACTAAAACATGCGGCTCAAACTGAAATGTGTCAATATTGTGGAAAGGGATTCAAGTTGAAGAATAAATTGATGGAGCATGTTCGCCAAGTACACACGAAAGAAGGGCTGGCAATTTGTGACCACTGTGGTAATGGATACGGTTCAATCGCAAGGTTGAGTAAGCATATCGCAGCAGTTCACAATAAATCATTCAAGTGTCACCTTTGTAATAAATTGTGCAGTGATAGAGCTAACCTTGAAATGCATATTGCCACCCACACCGATTCTGGCTCTGCTGACAAACAGTGCACCTGGTGTGTAGCAAGGTACGTAGATACTAAATCATTGCAGGACCATGTGAAAGTTACACATCCGGAACACTGGGAGGTGTTTTCACAACAAATGGAAGAAATTCAAGAAGCAAGCAATACAACATGTAAACTATGCGAGCAGCAATTCACAACGGACCTTGATTTTTCCATACATATGAGTAAGGAACATGGACTTGGAGTGGACTGGTTAAGGTGCCCGATTTGTCCGAGCAGGAAGTGTACCAACAAGGACAAGATGAATAACCATTTGCGTCGTCACGGGAAAACCATACTGGGTCGGACGTTTACAAAAGAAGCTGTGCACCTTTTATTTCATGGAACCGGTTTTGACTTTGAGGACCCTCGTTTCAGATTGAATCAAGGTGGTGGTCTTCAAATGAATACTTTGGCTCCTCCAAGCTCGGAATACAGTGTACCAGGAACTTCTGGAGGCTTTATGAAATGGCCGACATGAGTACGTATGTAGTATGTGGCTCATCTTATCACTCAGAATAAGGTTTATAAATGTATTTACATCAGTGAAATCAAGTGTTGCTAGAAATTTGAGTACCTATATGTATGTAGATGTAACTGCAGATTTGAGATGATTTTTATAAGGTGATGTAGCATGTCAGTTACATATGTTATTTTATGTCGAAATATTTAACGCCAATTGAATTCCTCTGTAACAAAATTTAATCAATTGTTAAGTTTTGAAAACATAAGTTGAGACTTTACCTTATTAGTAAAATCGGAAATCATATGCATATTTAACAAAAAGTTTGAAACCACAATTTTATTTTCAGTTTTAGCATCCCACTTCCTATCATCTTGCCACACGTTTTACTTGAGTACTCATTCAGTCATTTGATGCTTACCATTTATCATGTCGATACAAAGCCAATAAACAGGATGCAACACCAAAACTTAAAAATGAAACTAGTGCACTGTATTCTGTATTGATAGCGGACAACCTGATATAGCTCATATATACTTAGCTGATTGATAAGCACTAAATAGCCATCAACTTCCAACCAACAAAAATTTATTCTTCCCAAAACCAAAAATGGCATTTATGGACACCCTATGCACAACAGGAAGCTGATGATGATTTTGTCGTACTGGCTAACTAGACTGATACTCGTAGTTTGTGCTTATCCTGGATCACTGATCACTTATCAATCGCTATCGCTATTAATTATTACTAAACTGAAGCGTGCACATAAACCAGCAAAAATTTGGCGATTGAATTGAACAAAGTCATTTCCCTTCCTTCAATACTCCCCGTCACCGCAGAGGTACAAGGCGGCAAAGGAACTCACCTGAGTTTCTGTGTCTAGTCCATCTAGAATCAATAACATCACATAAACAATAATAATACCAACATTCTGCATGTTTTGACACATTATTCAAGTTTTTATGTATATTTCCGGGAACCAACAGAAATGATAAATATTTTGGATTTTATTAACGTGTACCAAAAATTGAAATAAAAAAGGAGGATGGGCAAGAGATCGAAATCAGTGTTTCACTGCTTGGTTTGCTTAAATCATGTCAAATCTCCGTTTGTTGACGATGAGCAGGAGGAGGATAACTATGATGGAGGGTGGAGGAATCACCAGTTGTTCGAAAATTTTCTCGCATTTTGCAACCAGTATTTGCGGATTGATGGAAGAGGAGTGTTCCAAATTGGGCCGACGCAGCCGTGCGATAACTATGGAAGTCTTGATGGCAATCGGGGAAATTCGTTGTGTGCAGCGTGTGAAGGGCTAATGGCTAACATCACGGATACTCATAGACAGCTTCTGGAGCTTGAAATGAAGCTCCTGGGCAAGGTGACGGAGTTGGAGGAAATGCTTGGTCATCGTTGGAAAACGTCGAGTTCTAGGGCTACTCAAAATGCACTCAAAAGGGCGAGGGTGCAAATCGGAGTGTCGACGGAGGTGAAGGAAATTGAGAAGTTCTGGGAGGACTTAATCATGAAATGTAAAGAAAAATCGTAAATGTTAATTTCATTTTATTAGTTCGTGTGACATCCACCGGTCTACCAGAACAAGGAAAGCTAAATGTCAATGTAACTACCTAGTAACTATTATGTTGTTTTGTTTTCTTTTTTTTTAGATAGAGCTAAACATATGAAATCACAAAATGTGGAACAAGCACCCAGCTTTCGAGTCAATGAAGGCAAATGTAGTTCAATGGCAAAAGATGTTGCTGATCATGAAGATGCCCTGGATTTCATTAAGGTGGAAGTTGATCCACCTGGTCCTTTGGACGCAGAAAATAATTGGCATGACGGTGACGAGCTAGAAGCGTTCGAGAGTGAGCACAACAGCGACAATAATTTCAAGGATTCTGAAGGTGAATCTTCCTCCGGCGAGATTCCTTCTTTCCTCCGTAAAAACAAAGATGACAGTGATTATGCACCGGATGAGGATGGAGAACCTGCAACTGGAGGAAGGGTAAAACGGGTTCGCACGCGGCGTTCCAGAAAATGTGCAAACTCGGATAATGATGAAGAATCTCCAGCATCCAAGACACTATACCCCAAGCGAAAACTTAAAGAGTACATGACGTGGAACAAGAGATTCAAGGACCGTCCGAGTCGCCTCTGCAATCCCTGCAATCAAGCGTTCCACACATATATGCTGCTTGTAAAACATGAGAAGAAAATGCACTTCTTTGAGTCGACGTTGTTTCAGAAATTACCATGTCACAAGTGTGAAACTACCTTTCCAAGTCCAGAGGCGCTGTACGACCATCGTGCTGCAGAACATGATGATGATGAAGATAAAGTCTTGCTCAGGTGTGAAGTATGCAAAAAAGACTTCCCTAATTTTAAGGAACTTTATGCCCACCTCGAATCTACTCACGAGAAATCAGGTGAAGCCTACATGCTCTGTGTGTATTGTGATCAGGCATTTGCCACGCAGCAGTTTCGTGATCTCCATAAATTTCTTAAGCATCTAGACAAACCCAGAGGGTACTACTGTGACCAAAATCCTTGTACCAATCTAGAGTTTTCCACATTTGCAAGATTAAATGAACACCTGGCCACTTGTCACGATGAGAGTCTTTTTAATTGCGAGAAATGTGGAATGGGATTTTCCTCTGCGTACCTTTGCCAGCTTCATGAAATCAACCATTTCAAACCGGACGCTGAGGATTGGTCATTCAAGTGCACCAAATGCGACTCCGGGTTTGTCCACAGAACTCAACTTTTATGGCACTATAACAAGCATCATGGTGATAGTTCAAAGATCAAACTGCTGGGATGCACAAAGTGCAGTATGTTTTATTGCTGTTCTAGCAACGAGTTGGAGAGTCATGTTGGTAGTCACAACTGGGACTTGGGAAAACTTTTTCAGTGCACCTTGTGCAAAATGGAGTTTATGGACGATAAAGACGCAGTGTACAACCACTTGAAGGAGGTCCATGGTCACACCGAACCGGGGAAATACCGAAAAGTGTTTATGTGTGACACATGCTCCCTTGAATTTCCAAGCTGTAGAAAGTTGTCCCAGCACAAACTGGATCAACATACGGGTCGCAAAGAAATGTGCCAGTATTGTGGAAAGGCGTTCAAGAAAAAGTGGATATTGGCTGAACATGTGCGTGAAGTGCATACACGGGAAGGGCTGGCATATTGTGACCAATGTGGAAATGGGTATGGTTCAGTTTCGAGGTTGAATAAGCATGTCAACGAAGTTCACAATAAGTCCTTAAAGTGTCCCCTGTGCCCTAA
Source organism: Dicranocentrus wangi (assembly GCA_036850665.1). Classification (NCBI taxonomy): domain Eukaryota; kingdom Metazoa; phylum Arthropoda; class Collembola; order Entomobryomorpha; family Entomobryidae; genus Dicranocentrus; species Dicranocentrus wangi. The sequence continues at coordinate 13,132 of JAANSN010001523.1, forward strand.
AGTGTTTGGTTTTATCAGTCACTTAGAAATGCATGTAGCCACCCACTCCGGTGGCAAGAGATGCAAGTGGTGTAACAAAAATTATCCTCAAGTGGTGTCATTACTGAAGCACGTGAAAACCACGCACCCAGAACATTTGGAGGAGTTTTCACTTGAAGAGAAAGAAGCGTTGGAAAAATTATGTAAAGCACGATGCAAAGAGTGCGGCAAGGGATTTCCAACTGAACATGGTTTAAAGGTACACATTGTAAGAGATCATGGAATGGAGTGGTTGAAATGTCCCATTTGTCCGGACAGAAAGTGCGCTGACAAGGACAAGATGAATAACCATTTGCGCCGTCACGGAAAAGGAGTTCTGGGTCAGGTGTTTACGCTAGAAGCTGTGAGCCGTTTATTTGAAGGAATAGACTTGGACATTGATGATCCTCATAACCGACTAAAACAGGAGGATGTTCAGACGAATTCTTTGATGCCCTCAAGTTCGAAATACAGTGTCCCAGAAAATTATGGGGGTGTCCTGGGGGCCCATGGGCTTCCAATGTTTAGGTAAAATTGTAGCGTAAAAGAAATGTATTATTAATGGTGTAAAAAATTTTATTTGTGGATTGGACATTAAACGGAAAAGTCTGATTTATTTATTTAAAAAATATTAAGGAATTTATTGTTTTACAGTAAAATCCCACTCATTTTCGCATCAACATTCGTATAAACCCTCAATTTTATTTTCAGCTATCCATGCATCCAACTTGGCAATCATCTCTGAACTCATCTTCTCATCCTTCCAGGAATCCATCTTCCCCTTGCGGATAAATCTTGACGGATGTGTATTCCCGTGAATTTTACGCATCAGGGCAGCCAGTTTGTCGTAATTCACAGCAGGGTTGTTTCTCATGCTCTCAAAGCTAAGATGTTTTTCCAAGCATTTAACTTGCTCATCGGTTAAAGATTTTCCCAGAAAATGTGCTGTTCGTTTGATGACAGATGAAAGATTCTAAGCATGGGATGAAACATGTTTAGCTGGAATCAACGGAGTTATTTCTTAATAAATTGGAAAGTAATAAAATAATAGTCATGTATTGTCACCTCACCATTTTCATGTCTTCATATTTCAGAAACAAAATATTGTTGCGATTTCTAATTTCCCAATATTCTCGTAAATGCGCCCAGTATGGAGAAAATACAACTTCGCGATCGCGATAAGCCAAAATGAGGTTCAATTTTAACAGTTATAAAATATTTTTTGACATTCTAAAAATACATTACATACGACGATACGACCTACCATTATCGGTTGTAAAGCATTCAACAAAGTCCTCCAACGTCCCTCCAAATCCACTCAACAAGCAACAGTGATGATAAAATGACACGCAGGCGTCTTTGGGATTTCGCGTCACGTAAATCATCTTAGGACCACTTTCACTTTTTAGTCCAGTAGGTAGCAAGGAGTAATGCAGGTGACTTTTAATAAATCGGGGTTTTTGTAGATGATCCATTTGGACTGCAAAATCAAGGGACTGGACCAAAGGGATTATCTGAGGTTCTTTTTGTGGGATGTCCTCATCCGCCAACATTGCTTGAGCAAGTAGTCGTGTCATTTTCTGCGACCGAAGAAAACCCATTCTGAAACATCGAGGTATAGACGAATTACACACAGCCATAAAATGTTTACATTTACTCAAAGAATGGGAATCTATCCGGCAACGGAACTTTAGCTCCCTCGAAATCCAAGTCATTGGCAATACACCACACCATCTTCTGAGTCCATGTGGTTCCTGAGAAAATGCAGAGGAAGAGAAAGAAAGACGCGTTTGCATAAGTAAAAGAGTAAAATCTTACAGCAGCTTAACTAACCGCATTTGGGGAAGGAAATGACCCAAACATCATCTTCAAAAACAGGAAAATTCTCAATTCGCTTGTGGGCTTGTAAGTAGGGTCTCGCGTACACTCCACCAATGTCCCCAACACGGATACAAGGATACAACCCTCGTCATAAAACTGGCTACTGAATTTGACCCACTTTTTCCCTGGCTCTGTGTCCAGTTCGCAAAAATGGATTGGAGAATTTGCAAGATTTTCGTTTGACATATTGTTTAAGTGTTTTGACTGCAGGAAGTCAGTAATTGTGCTTACTCTCACTCAAGCTACAAAAGGATAATATTTCTTTAACAAGCGCGTGATGATGCTCCACTCACTTGTTTTCAGCACTCCATTGACATCCCATGCTGCATGCTCACGCTAGATAATGTCACGCAAAATCAGTAGTTGTGACCTAGATAACCTACAAACCCAATTTTATGTCCGATTTACTTTTAATAAGCGGTATTTTTGCAGCAACTATTTAACATTGACATACTGTGCAAATGTGCAATGAATATGTGTGCGTTGCAGTTTTAGTTTTTATCGTGAGCAACCCCATCCCATTCATTTGTGATTGACAGAACTGAAACGTGTCCATCTTTCACGATTGAAAATCGAACATTATAATATGATGTTAATGTTAAATGCACCAATCCAAAGGTAAACATTACAGTCAATATTCGTGTAAACCAACGAGTGATCAAATGTGATGACTGTCTACGGATTTAATTGTAACCGTCCTTGAGGAATTCGTTTTCTTTCCGAATTAAACTTCCCGTTAAGTATCCACAATTAGTGGGATGCGTAACTGAATTAAAAGTACTACCGTTTTTATTCATTTTAATAAAAAAGTATACATTTGAAAATTTTTCAAGATTCGTACAAGCCCTCAATTTTATTTTCTGCTATCCAAGAATCCAACTTGGCAATCATCTCCGCACTCATCTCCTCCTTCCACGAACCAATCTTTCCCTTTCGCATAAACTTCCAGGGATTTGTACTTCCGAGGATTTTACGCATGAGGTCAACCAGGTTGTCGTAATTTACAGCGGGGTTGCTTTTCATGTTCTCGAAGCTCAAATGATTTTCCAAACATGTAACTTGCTCCTCAGTTAATGATTTCCCGAGAAAGCTGGCTGTTTTGCTAATCACTGCGGAAAGATTCTGGAATGTAGAGAGAGATACGTTGTAAGTGTGAAAGGGTTTCTTTTAAAAACATTTATAAATTGAAATGCAACATTTGAACTTATCATACCGTTTTCATGTCCTCGTATTTCAGAAACAAAATATTTTTCTGATTCCTGACTTCCCAGAATTCCCTCAGATGTTTCCAGAATGGGCTATAAGTGACTTCAGCGATAAGCCAGATTAACTGTTAACTTTTGTCTTGTCACGAAAATTACTATTTGTTTTTTGAATTTGAAACATACCATTATCGGTTGCGAAGCAATCAACAAAATCCTCTAGCGTTCCACTGAATCCAAGCATCAGACAACAATGATGATAAAATGACAGGCAGGTGTCTTTGGGATTTCGTGCAACGTAAATAATTTTCGGGCCATTTTCGCTTTTCAAAGCTGTCGGGAGCATAGAATAATGCATATGGCTTTTAATAAATCGGGGTCTTTGAAGGTTCTCCATTTTTGTATAGGAATCAAAGGCTTGGGTAGTAGACTCTTTGGTCACTTGTGGTTGTGGTTCTTGCGTGATAGAATCCTTCGAAACAGCTTTTGCCATTAACCTCGTCATATTAGGCGTCAGAAGTAGACCCATTCTGCCAAAATGAATTAGTGCCAGAAGATTAATGAATTAACCTTAGTAGACTATTTTCGATTTTCGTCAGTTTTATTAAAACTCGAGTTTACTCAAAATATGGGAACCTATCCGTTATTGGAACTTTGGCTCCTTCAAAATCCAAATCGTTTGCGATGCACCACACCATCTCCTGAGTCCATGTTGTTCCTGACATTGATAAACCCAAATGTTTAAAAAATAAATGAGACAGACAGTAGTAGCCTTTATTAATCTAACAATACTAACCACATTTGGGAAAGGAAATGATCCAAATATCATCCTCAAAGACGGGAAAATCCTGGATCCTCTGGTAGTCTTGCAAAATTGTTCTTGGGTACACCCCATCAATGTTTCCGAAGCGCACACATCCTTGGTCGTAAATCCGGCTGCATGCTTCGACCCACTTGTTTCCTGATTCTGACTCCAGTTCCGAATATTGCATTGAAGAGTTTACTGCCATTATTGTTTTGCAGCCATGTAATTCTTCAATAAAAAGCTAAAACTATCTGATTAGTTCCTCGTGTTCGATGTTCTTCCAACTGGCATTCTACATGGATTGATGTGCCGATTAACGGTCAGCAGTGTAGTAGTGTAGTAGTAGTATGTGTGCCCCCAGGAAACGAATGTTTAAAAAGCTCTTTATATGATATACGTATTTCTCATGGTGCATCAATATGGTTGGGTTACAACTTTGAATAATGATATCTCTATTTCATATCTAGTGATTATGATTGACAGTCAAGATAAATTTTTTCAATTGATGTCCGTATAAATAAACTCTGGACCAAGTTCGAAGACAAACGTGGTTCTAGATGTACGAAAAACGTAGGTAAAGAAACACTTTCATGAGAGTTTGCTCTCAGCGTAACACAAAACTATCAAAAGAATCAGGATCAGGGGCAACAGAGAGTAAACAAAAATCCGAATATGAAAATTGTGTTTGCAGTGCAGAAGGAGTAAACTAGACCTAAAACAGCAACGAAGACCGGGCAAGTACATAAAAATACTGCAGGAGTTACTTAAGTTTAGGAATTATTAGGTTCAATAGGCGATAGATTTTGCTTACATATAGTACATGCGGATATGCGAAGAGTGTGAAAGCCACTTTGAAACTGGATAGTGGCTACAGAATTGAGAGATGTCTATATATATATAAATTATATATATATATACATAGACTGTAAAAATATATATATTGTAAATGCGAAGATCTGAAAGATATGAATCTACATCAGGAAACACATAATAGACGGTCGGACGGAGTCGGAGATGTATTTTCGAGTAGTTGATGTTGACAGAGCTAATATAGTAAGGACGTCCCCAAACAAACAAGGGAATAGTAAGGCATTTGGAAATAGAAGGCAAAATGAACATGGACTGGCTGGACTATGAGTAGATGGATGATAGACAACGGTTTTCAAGGTCGACCAGTAGTGGATTGGAGAGACTGGAAAACTAGCAAGCATCTAGTAGTTCTCAACAATTCCATTTTATAAAATTATATCATTATAAGCGTATGATTGCCTCTCATGCACACCATTTTATCGGCTATTCTATTTAACCTCACATATATAGGTATGTACTTATGCCTGTATATTATGCATGTTGAAATTGCAAGAATTTTGTATTACATCAGGACTCAAGTTGTAATTTTTCCAAGAGACCACATAGTCTTTGGTTTAAAACCAGACTTGCTTTAAAACGTACCGCAAACAAAACTATAACTGGCTTCCTACAATTAGGTCGCAAGTTAGGTAATATGTTAAATCCTAACGCATAAGGTTAAGTTTTTGTGCTGAATAGGATATACATTTAATAAAAGTTCTTAAAGTAAGTCAAGTCTCACTTATGGGCGACTTTTCATGTAAGGAAGGTGAGTGTTACATAATATGATAGGAGGATCAAGCTTCGTACAAACCCTCGATTTTATTTTCAGCTATCCATGTATCCAATTTGAAAATCATCTCTGGACTCATCTCGTCCTTCCACGAACCAATCTTTCCCTTTCGCATAAATTTTGAGGAATGAGTACTCCCGTGGACTTTACCCATTAGGTCGACCAGGTTGTCGTAATTCACAGCTGGGTTGTTTTTCATGCACTCAAAGCTCAAGTGATTTTCCAAACATTTCACTTGCAATTCAGTTAGAGATTTTCTCAGAAAATGGGCTGTTTGTTTGATGACAGAAGGAAGATTCTGAAATATTGGGAGACAAGACACATTTATGGACATTTACGTATTTCTGAAACATCATAAAAATAGCATTGCTGTGATACCATTTTCATGTCTTCGTATTTCAGAAACAAAACGTTTTTCTGGTTCCTCACTTCCCAGAATTCCCTTAGATGTGTCCAGAATGGAGCATACGTGACTTTAAAGATAAGCACAAATGATATGAATTTATCTCTTGTATGATGTATGACCCTTGATGAAGCCTTGCTTAATTTTTTTTAAATGCATACCATTGTCTGTCGTAAAGCAATCAACAAAATCCTCTAACGTTCCACTAAATCCAAGCATTAAGCAGCAGTGATGGTAAAATGACACACAGGCATCCTTCGGGTTTCGTGTCACGTAAATAATTTTCGGGCCATTTTCGTTTTTCAAAGCTGTCGGTAGCAAGGAGTAATGGAGATGGCTTTTGATAAATCGTGGTCTTTGCAAGCGTTCCGTGTGTTGAATGGAATCAAAAGATTCAATCGCAGATTCTAAGGTAAGTTGTGGTTCCTTTTGTGAAGTGGAATCCTCCAAAACGGCTTGTGCTAGTAACTTTGTCACATTTGAAGACCGGAGTGCACCCATTCTGTTAAACGGCAATCCACCCGAAAATGTTAAAATGATACACTTACTGCCAGGATATTTTTGACAGTCGAATTATAAATGAAGCTTTTACTCAAAATATGGGAATCTTTCTGTCAATGGAACCTTTTTGGCTCCCTCAAAGTCCAAATTGTTTTCGATGCACCAGACCATCTCCTGAGTCCATGTTGTTCCTGACACAGAAAGGCACCGTGTTTACATAATCGAAACGGTAATTTAAATTTTGTAACTGCAACTTATCAAAACTAACCGCATTTAGGAAAGGAAACGATCCAAATATCATCGTCAAAAACTTGGAAATCCTGAATTCGCTGGTGGCCCTGTAAATAAGTTCTTGGATACACTCCATTAATGTTCCCAACACGGACACAACCCTCGTCGTAAATCTTACTACAACCTTTGGTCCATTTGCTCCCTGTTTCCGAGTCTAGTTCGAAAAATTGGATTGAAGGATGCGCAAGATTTGCTGTCATTTTGTTCGAGTTTTGATTTAGACTCTGTAATTCCGTGTTACGCAGATATGTATTACATACAAATACTTCAACTGGCATGGATTATGTGCCTGCATAATGAAATGAAGAGTTGGTTACACCATTATCAGTATCACCGGCGTGACCTTGATAGATACAAATACAAACCTACATGTATATTTTTGTTGTGTTTAATTTTCATGGTACATGTGTAACTGGGCAAGTGCGATTTTAATCACTACAACTGAGTTGAATTATGAAGCTCGTCGTTACGTTTCATGATTATGATTGGATTAAAGCATAGTCAAGTAAAACGCAGCGTTGCACGTGCTGGTTGGTTGTTGTTGGTGTGTGTTTATGACGTAAAATGCTAAAGTTATATGATGTGATGATGTCGAGTTTTGGCATGCTTATAGTAAAGCCACGAGATGAATATTATTTTTTGCAAAAGTTGTGCCTGTTGTGTATTTAATAAAGATTCATGTACTGATATTAATACTCTCAAGATTCGTATAAGCCTTCAATCTTATTTGCGGCAATCCAAGCATCCAACTTTGCAATCATCTCTGGAGTCATCTCCTCCTTCCAAGAGTCAACCTCCCCCTTGCGCAGAAACTTGGTATGATGTGAAACCCCGTGAAGTTTGCACCGTACATCACCAAGATGCTCATAATTGACTGCTGGGTTATTTCTCATGCTTTCGAAGCTTAAATGCTTTTCCAATCGGTTGACTTGATCTTCAGTTAACGACTTCTCTAGAAAATCTGCTGTTTTCTTAATCACCGCTGGAAGATCCTGAGCAAACCAAAATAGGCGGATTAAGTACTGAGTAATTCACAAAATCTATAATCATTCCCATATAATCGTTCTCGGACCTTTTTCATATCTTCATATTTCAGAATCAACACGTTTGCCCTATCCCGAATATCCCAATACTCCTTTAAGTGTGCCCAGAACGGACTGAAAAATGCTGGAAACGAAATGTCAACAGATAAACCGAAGAATTTTAAACAAAATGTGGGGTTTATACCATTGTCGGTGGTAAAACAATTCACAAAGTCTTCCAGTGTGCCCTGATATCCATCCAGTAGACAACTGTGGTGGTAAAATGACAAGCAGGCGTCCTTCGGGTGGCGTACAACATAAATGATCTTCGGACCATGTTCACTTTTCAATGCAGTCGGCAGTAGTGAATGGTGAAGGTGGCTTTTGATAAATCGTGGTCTCTCCAGTTGCTCTGTTTTGTGGAATGAGTTTAGCGTTTGGACTGCAAAGTCCATTGTCATTTGTTCTCCTTTTGAGGATGCCTCGTCCAAAATGGTTTGCGCAATAGCTTTTGTCAGGTTTGGTGCCATGTTTACTGTGCATCTGGGAATATGTGCAATAATGAACTTAAAAATATATGTATCTGCAAACAAAAGTGTTCAATATAACATAATTTAACACACTCACTCAAAATACGGGAATCTATCTGATTGAATAATTTTTGCCCCCTCAAAGTCCAAGTCATTTGCAATGCACCAGACCATTTCCTGAGTCCAAGTGGTACCTGACACGTAAAACCAAACGTTGGAAGCAAACCAAACGGCCAATATTACTTTTGAACAACCTTAAAGCAAGTAAAGCCCTGCTTACCACACTTGGGATATGTGATGACCCAAACGTCATCTGGAAATACAGCAAAATCTCGGATCGTTTCGTGACACCTTAAATAATGCCTGGGATATACACCGCCAACATTTCCAACCAGGATAAAGCCTTCGTCAAAAATCCGCTTGTTAGAAAAGTCATTCCACTTCTTCCCAAACTCTGAATCTAACTCGGAAAATTGAATTGGTGAATTGCCTCCCTTTGTAATAATTTCATCGGCCATAATGATTACGAAAAACTGGGACAAATCCAAAATTCTGGAAGATATATTACATTAGGTATACTCACTATTTCTACGAACTGCACACACACACAAATACGAAGTGTAAATGAAATTATTAAAAGGTTTCTGCAAAATGATCACATTCCTTCAAATAAGTATACAGGTGCATTAGACTGCGACTGCCATGATTCATTATGGCCTTCCCCTGATTAGATACAAATACGTGAGCAAATAATTATGCACATGTAAATCTCTAGTTGGAATTGAAATGTATATGCCAGTATAACATGGGGACACATTGTAACTATTATATTGTAAGTGTATTACCATATTTACCAGACTATACTGCGCATGCTACCTGAATGAATGTGACTGAACGAAACTGAATCTGCCGAATATATCAAGAAACCTGTTGTTCTTGCAAAACTGTGGATATCTATGTATTTATTTACGATACCAGTCCGTCTCTGCCTTACATTGATAAATACAACCAGTGCATTCGCTTCTTACTGCTTATGTTTCATTTATAATTAAACAATGCAATGGCACTACTAGTTATTGTGTACAATTCATTTTTATGACATGGCGCATATTCGAATAAACTTTCGTTTCATGCAAAACCCCATGAACTTTGCTAAATCATTATGGCAGGAAAAGATGCATATTATGCCAAATAGTGACATATGTGGACAGGGCAGGAATCATGACAGACACGCAAAATTGGTTCTTTATTTGGTTAGGTACGGTTATTGCTACATTGCTGCAAATCTCGCAAAACTACCACATTTCTGTTTATTATTTTTGTATCTAATCCGCATGATTGTGGCTGTACAGATTTTTCATTTAGAAGTTTTAGAATTTGGTGCAGGTTAGACTTCATACTGACATTTAATGTGCAATACACCAATTCATTACAAATAAAAGTGGACTAGGTATGTAAAATAAAATTATTTTCGATTGACGATTACACGAAGGAATCTCTATAGGAGACTTGTGAAATTGTTATGCTTAAGAATCTCATGAATATATCGTGAAGCACAATTTGAAATGTTGTTGTTTGCATTTACACTCAATTGTATAGAGGTATTATTATATATATATATACTACGTACCTATTTAACTTCCACCAACAAATTTGTAGGATGTGTTGAATTTTGAAGGAAGCAAGTACACATGTATATGCTTAATATTTCAAGGTTCGTATAAGCCCCAAGCCCCCAATCCTATTTTGGTCTATCCAAGTGTCCAACTTTGCAATCATTTCTGGGGTCATTTACTCTTTACCCGAACCAACTTTCCCCTTTCGCAAAAATTTGGTATGATGTGAAACCCCATGAACTTTGCAGAGCATGTCCGCAAGTTGCTCGTACTTGACTGCGGGGTTATTCCTCATGTTTTCAAAGCTTAAATGCTTTTCCAAACGGTTCACTAGATCTTCAGTCAACGACTTTTACTTAACACTCACATCAGCATTAGCTATTTCGCATCATATGCATCTATCTATAAATACCTCCTGGATATATTCATCCGTCTATATTCCTACCTTCCTCATATCTTCATATTTCAGAATCAACACATTTTTCCTATCCCGTAGCTTCCAATACTCTCTCGGGTGTGTCCAGAATGGACTGAAAAAAGCGTAATTGTCCAAAAACAAAAGATGAAGCTAACAATTTGTTAAAAAATTTAATGCGTTAAAATGGAAAAGAAAGCTTACTAGCATCACTAGTGAAGCAATTCACAAAATCTCCTAGTGTGCCTTGATAACCATCAATGAGACAACTGTGATGATAAAATGATACACAGCCTACACAGGCATCCTTGGGATGGCGCATCACGTAAATAATTTTCGGGCCATGATGTTCACTTTTCATGGCGCTCGGTAATAGTGAGTGGTGGAGGTGAGATTTGATAAATCGTGGTCTCTCCAGGTTTTTACCTGATCAAATGAATTCAGCATATGGGTTGCATATTCCATCGTCATTTGTTCCGAATTTGGGGATGGGGATTTGGCATTATCCATTATAGTTTGAATCAAAGCCCTGGACGCATTTGGCGAAAAGTTTGCCAAATGCCAAGTTTGCTAGTGTCCACGTCGTTCCTGATAAAACCACAACAATTTTGCAACTTTTCACAATGTGAGAACTACCTATGCAACTTGGATTCGCATCAAATCTGGCTCACTTACCACATTTGGGATATGATATGACATGACCCAAATGTCGTCTGGAAACACTGTAAAATCCCGAATCGACTCGTAGAACGCTAAAAAGTTCCTGGGGTACACGGCATCAATGCTCCCGACACGGACAAACCCTTGATCAAAAATCCGTTGATTGGACGTACGATTCCAGATTTTTCCAATTTCTGAGTCTAGGTCGGAATATGGAATGGGGGGATTGGAAAACTCTGATGAAGCATCTCCCATGATGATTAGTATTAGTAACAATTGTGGATCCAGATATCCAAATGAAAATAATCTTTGGTTGATTTCCAGTGTATTAATTTTATGCACCAAGTTTCACGCACATACTGACCGGGAGAGGTAAGAGACTGTGTAAATGTGCTACGGACAACGGCATGATGGCCTTGAAGTCAGATATTAGTCAGATCAGTTTTTTTATCAAGTAACATGTAACACAGACACTTATAAATATGAAATTTCATTTCATTGAGACTTTGCGTCACTACTGCGCGGAACATGCAGTACTCATTATGCTAAAAAAAAACTTTTTGAACAAAACGCTAAACAAACCTGTTCTTCGCAAGTGCCAGATAAATATATATGTTTATCGCTGATTCAATCATGTTAAAATTCTGCAAAATGTCAAACTTATTTTTTCGATTCACCTAAAAACATGAACCTTTTACGCATAGAGAGTTTATTGCATAGGTACTAGGAACACATTAGAAGAGAAGAGGTGTGTGTATTGCATTCAGTATTTCAAGTTAGATTTCAAAAATTTAACATGTTAGGAATATAATTTTAAATCACGAGTTTAAATCTGTCAATCGCATCAAGCACCAAAATCATGTCATTATGGGCACCTATAATGATTAAATCATATCAATACGTGCGTAAGTGCGTAGCTTATAGCCACGATCCAGTCGGACGGAGCAATATGGCTAGTTGCTTCTGGTCACATCTCATTCTCATGCATATTATGTGGCATCATCATTTTTTTTAGGTTGATTCAGTTTACGTGTCGTGTGTGAGTGAACTGAGCAGAGCGCTACTGCACTGAATGTTCTTGAATGATGTTATAGGAAATTGTGAGACGCATTTGGGCTAGTACAATATCCTCCCTGAAATGGTTGAGGCAGCTATGTCATGGCATGTGCAATCTGAACCGGTAAATTTTGTCGACTATTGTCAGTCATTTCAACTGTATATCAGTATATATTTGCTTCTCGTCGTCTGAATAATAAAGCTACTGTGTTCTTCACAGACGGAGGATAGAGTAACAATAGCACAGCAATGTGAACAGACAAAGTAAAGTAGGTAGGTTTAGGTTTGCGTGTAATGTACAATGCTGATGATGATAGTGAGGCTGAACTGAATTTGGTTTGGTGGATCTATAAAATAAAATGATACTAACTTCAATTAATATGGAAATTGGAAATACACGAAAATGGATATAAATGCGTAATGGAAGATCGGTAAGAACTACAAGTCACGAATGATAGGATCATTATACATTAAAAAATTAAGTTAAAAGCAATAGCAATAGTGCAAAAAAGGAATACCAACAGCACGCGGGGTTCCCAGGCGGTCACCCATCCAAGTACTAACCGCGCCCGACGTTGCTTAACTTCGGTGATCAGACGAGAACCGGTGTGTTCAACGTGAGTATGGCCGTTGGCGAAAGAGCACCACGAATAAAATGTATTTGTTCGTAGCATCCCGTACTGCATCAGTGTTTGGTTGTTGGTCAAAATTCTCCAAGGCTAAATAAAAGAAGACATCATTTTAGTGCTTTCGCTAAAGCAAACATTGCAAATTGCAATGGCACAGCCACGTCCAATGGTCCAATATATTCAGTCTAGCAAGTTAATAAAATATACCATAGAACCATACGATCACACTTTTAAGGTTTTCCTCCTACAGCACAATATTTAGACTTGCCTATATAAGATTCCTACTTTACACACGTGCATATAGATTCGATAACAAGTTCTTGGCAAAAAGCAAAGTAAATGTTGCGTAAGAGGTGTATATATTTGCCTAGGTTTATGTCTTGTATTTTGGATCATCCTATGATAATTTCAATGCAGTGCAGACAGTACGCGACATATTATGCAAGTATATATTATGCTCCCATGCAAAGTCTGTTTCCACTCGAACTCATGAGAATTTACTTGTGTTCTGAATATACGCATTATAGCTGCAATAAAATTTTGCGAGTCGTGCTGTTTAGGAATGTACAGAAAGCTTGCTGCAATATATATTCTCTGGGGTTTAGAATACAGGATAAACACCTGTTTGTTTAGCACGGGATTGAGTCTGTCTGGTCACTGCCCACTGCTCGTATATTCCCGATTCAATCAAAATTCCTCCTAATCGCGTGTATGGAGGAGTGGGAGGCGCACCGTGTCAATTCGAACCTCAAGGATTTAATCCGTTTAACATCATGCAGTCCTGGTCTATTAGCAGGCCTCATGGAGCACGAGGTCCTGGCGGATGTCGATATCGACCAGCTCGTAAGATAGTTAAACCGATTAACTTTACAATAAAAATTAGCATCATCATAATGATCACGAAAAACATATGTTGTAGACGACAAAAGGATTTTCCGAGTTCGAGAAAACGTTCCAGCTATATTCCATCTTAAAAAAGAAGACAGGTGCATACAACGCGCTCACCGACGTTCTCCTTTCTGAACGGCAAACTGGCGCATACCAGATCCTCAAACAGGGAGTTGTTGACAATGGAGGCGTGTCTACGAACAAACCCGAATCCCTATTTTCCACCCCACTTCCAGCCATTGCTACTTTCATCGACAACCAAACCACCAACATGCTCGTAATCTCGACGGAAGATCGTCACTTGTCCATGAAACGCGTGGCTGATACGGGAGTTGCGTATCTCAAAACACACGACCTGGTCCGGGGACCAATCACTCCAAAATTGGGCGAGTTGACAGACGGCATGGCGTTGGTAATTAATTGCGATGACAAAATTGAGACCGTACTACCAAACATACCACACCTCTCCAAAAAGATTGTGCTCGTGACAACCGAAAGTGTAGAGGAAATTGAGAGAGTCACTAAACTCCATACACCACCAAAACCGCTGATTTACAGTGAAAAAATTGACTGGGCTGACCTACGCCAAAGTACCCAAAATAAGATTTTGGGAAAGTCAATCACTTTCCAGAATCAAGTGACTCAACTCGCCAATCTACCAGGAATTAAGACTGACCAAATTAATGGAACGCTCCTGGTCCAACTGATGAACGATATGTGTCCAGAATTTGTAAACAACAGCGTGCCGCCCCTCCCCAGTTACTATATCCCAAGGGAAATATTCAGCAGCAGACGGATATCTCTAGAGATTTTTGAAAGTCCAGGACGCAACGTTTTTATAATTAAAGGAATTGAGTTGCATCAGCTAACAAATTTGGTACGGGGACGGGATATTGACAAATCCTCGAATCAAAAGGAAGAGCTAACCGTTCAGTTCATTCAACTTGTTGGGGACAAGGATTTCGATGAAATCTGTAAACTGGCCAAGCATCCCTGCCATTTGCTGTCGTATGATGGGAGTCACTTGGCATGGCTAAGAAGTCATGGCTCGTTGGAACTCATCCAAAAGCATATAGACCATGACCACCAGGAGCTCACGGACGAAGCGACATTTATGTCCAAGTGCTTATCATCCGGAAGTCCCGTTTGCATTGGGGACACGCCCGGCATGGGAAAATCTGTACTACTTGCCAAAATTGCGGACACTCTCATGAGTCAAAATCCATCTGCAGTTGTGAGGTTCGTGGTCTTCAGAGAAGTCCTTCGGGAGGTTGGCAGTCAACCCATCACGATGGAATCTGTGTGCCATCTGATAGCCCATTCAGCGTCGGAGTATGACCTTGGCCGCCAGTTTGTGGAAAATGCGTTAAAATCGGAAACAGTTAAATGTCACTTGCTTTTCGATGGGTACGATGAAGTGTTGAAAGACCAGGTGCACACAGCAAATGAAATTATTCAGCTCTCGCTGAGTCTCAAGAACACCCAAGTTTATGTGACCACCCGACCTCATGTCCGTCACAAATTGGAAAATGTGTTGGGCACCTTGGGGTTTAATATGACGCCATTTCAAACTCACCACCAGGTTGACTTTCTAACAGGGTATTGGGCCGCTGAGGGTGCCACCAAATCTGACAGGTTGATCCAATTTGCAAAAACATGTTTAACCAGTCTGAAAAGTAACATGACGGATTTTGAACGTGACATTTGTGGAATACCTCTCCAGTGTAAAATGCTGGGGCAAGTGAACCTCCACCTGGCGCAGCAGCACTCTGGCAGCAGTGACTCCCAAATGGAACCTGTTTCACTAAAGTCCTCGTCAATTTTCGGAATGTATCAACAGCTAATGGACTCCGGTTTTGAGAAATTGAGCTCAATCCAGCTCAAGCCGAGTTGGATGGATTGGATGGCCAGTTTCCTTTCTGGGAAGAAAGACTTGAAAGAGGTGCTTCTCCATGTGCACATGTACTACGCAATCGAGCTCCTATATCCTGATTTGAAGTCTGGGTTTGGTAACCTTCTGGGAAAGGCATCGTCAGAGCAATTAGCCTTTCTGTTTGTTCCCGGAATCTTGGAACTTGGGGTTCACCACGAGTACCCCAGGTTTGTTCACAGAACGTATGCAGAATATTTAGTCGCCTTGTACGTACTGGAGTTCTTGGACCAAAAACAAACCGAGTCAAGTGGAAGTGCCTTGCTCGATGTAGTGCTTTCCACGCACGAAGTAAGTGAATCTCTCCTCACGTTTTGGAAGTCGGGTCAAATCACTGGCCGCAAGTTTGAGTATCCCATTGTTTGCTACTTTTTTAACTTCACAGTCAAGACGGTCATCAAAGAGGACAACTCAAAGCTGGAAAAGTTTCGAGGTGTCATTTCCAAACAAGCTTTTGAGTCTGAATATTTTGTTAATATTTACACCGCCAGTGTGGTCAGCGACTATCCAGCAATTGCTCTCCTTCTTGTCGCCCTGCTAACCCAAAACAGTAACTTGGTTCCATGGTCTACACTTCTACTGCTCGCTGGAAAACATGCCGGGAAGGAGCTGATTTCTCAACTTAAGAGACTTTTGGGGGAAACAACTTTCCAGTCCATAAGTGATTTAGAATATCCGTCGACACTCGGCTCGTGTGAAGCCGATTTCACAATAACTCCTCTCCACGTGGCTGTCGAGAGGGGCGAGTATACCGTTTCAACGTTCATATTTAATCACGGTGGCTTCAAAGATTTGTTGATGGAGAGCAGCTCGAAAACACAATTCCTAATTCACGTCTGCGTTTGTAAAAGTTACAGAAACGAGAGTATCGTGATTCAAGACAAAATTCAGATTATCAAGTTGCTTTCCACCACCAACAACTCCATTCTCCAGGAAAAGATGGAAAGGACATGTCCAGTTTTGCAACCGTATGCTCACCTGGATTTACTCAAGTGTCTAATTGAACTTGGGGCTGATACGAATCAGACCAATCGTCATAACGTGCTCCAGTCAGTGATTGAAAACCGGAATGACGTGAGTCCTGCTCAGTACCATGAGCATGTGGTGGCCCTGACGAAATCAACCTTTACCCTTTTTGACAAACCCGACGTGTTCGACCAGCCGCCCCTTTTCTTTGCAATGCGATGGATTGATTTGGAACTCCGCACTGTTGACATATTTCTGGAAAGGGGAGCTAATGTTAATTCAATGGACGGGGTAGGCAACTCCGTCCTCCACGCTGCAATAATGAGGGGCAGATCCAAGACATTTATCCAGGAGTTGGTTAGCCGGGGTGCAAACTTGGAGCACATTTCGTATCCGAAAGAGTCGGCTCTCCATATCGCGGCCAAGTACGGAAACTTTGGAGTTGTGGAATACCTTCTTGAAGCTGCTCCGTCATTACTAAACTTGACAGATGAGAATGGCGAGAATGCCCTCCACCTCGCGATGCTCAATAATACTCCAAACTTTATTAAAATTCAGGTGGAGTTAATTGCTGCTGGGGTGGACATTGTGGCACTAAACAAGAAACGTGTTACACCGTTCCTCCACGGACTGAAATACGGGAAAGGGCTGAGTTTAAAAGTGATTAAGTTGGTAGAAGACAAGTTTGCTCCCATTTTTCACATGTTTCGACATTTGTGTCTGAGGTCCCTCCTCACAAACCAGAATCTCTCAGAGTGGGAGTGGAATGATGAGCTAATTGCAGTTGCCAACTTTCTCGGCGAGAAGACAACGATTGGGTCATATGATTCCAAAATGATTGCATTACTTAACTCCCACCAATTTAAACAGTGGCTGGCATTTAGGGATCAGGTGGTCTCTGTTGAAAAGAAAACTCCTCGATTTACCACACCGCCACCCGAGTTTATATCCTTTCTCAGGGATCCGACAAAGTCTCTGCTTATAATATTCACCAATCACAAACTCACAACGGAAAGACGAGTTCGAGACTATTTTTGCATTCCCAAGGGAGGGTTGATGAATGCGGTCGATGGAGTACAGTTCATGGGTGACACCACTCCACTGGAGAAAGTAGTCAATCTGCTACCGCCATTAAAGATAGTTCTAGTCCGGGAAGGAAGAAAATCCGACGTTCCGGAATCCGCTAAGGATAAACATAATGTTCAGTTAACGGTTGATGAATACACGAATTGCGACTTATCGCCGACCTTGAGGGATAATGTCTTACGGACGACATCCGAAAAATTCCACGCCACTGGAATCCTCAATAGCCTCCAAGAAGTTGTTGAATTTTACTCCCAGGCAAAAACCCGGTCGAAACTCCCGTTTCAAAATATTATTTTATCACAGTTAAAAATCAAGCAGACCCTACCATTCTCAATTTCATTGAGAACTGGACTTTCAAAAAACATTTTTGACCACTTTTTGGAAGACAGATTGGTTTTTCATGGGATTTCGATGGAAGAGTTGAAGCTGTTCGATCAGGTGGGTCACACCCTGAGAACTTCCACTGATGAGGAACGGGTTTCCGACTACGTAGTAGTCGATGACAAAAAGGAGTTTGAAAGAATATCGGAAAAGTGGCATGTCCCGGTTCACCTGGTAGAGTATAACAAACCAACCGACTCCTTCCAGTTGAAAGATAGTTATTCCAGTATAGGCGAGATATGTAAGTTTTTGGAACCCAGGAAAAATGTAAGTCAAAGGAGCCTATTTTCTGAAGAATCTGTGATAAAGTTGGTGGCTGCACCCACATTCTACTACCATACTCAGCTAGCAAAGCTAATCAAAAATCTTGTAGCCACGTCCGTTGTTCTGATGGAATTAAAGACAGTTTCGTCCGTTGTGTCGAATTTTGCAGAGGAAGAGGAGCAGAAGAGTGGTGAAGATATGGCGGTGAATATTCTAGCAGAATTACTTGATGAAGATGTTCAAGCAGGACAAAAATTTGATATAATCCTTCCGTTGGAACCGGGTTGGAGAAGAGGTGACGTGGAAAAACTGCTGGAACTGGAGGAACTGGTGGATGACTCCAAGATGATCACCTTGTGGTTGCTTACCCCAGAAAATTCAATAATGGACGTGGAAAGGATTATTGGGACGGTGGGATATCAGTTGGGAAGGATCAAAAGGGAGCATTTAGTAAAATTTATGGTTGACTTGTGGAAAGGCAACGGGAACGATGAGGAAGAGAGGTTGGAGGAAATTGCTAATTCGTGCCTGGATAAATATGAGGTTCAGCTTCAAAGTAAAAGTAGCGTGTATTGTGGCAAAATCCAGAGTAGATTGGAGTTTCGTACGTTTTCTCCCGCGGAAAATCCTGTATTTTACAGTTTCCTCCTGGCAAAATGCTTCAAACCGGAGGACACTCCAGGTGGTGTGGTCCTGGAACTGGATTTTATGCAAATGGTTCAAACATTCTGCTCGAAAGTGAAAGATGATGAGAGCAAGCTAATGCAAATTGTTATCAAGTCAAGCTTTCCAGAGTGTACGAAATACTTTCATGAAGCCATTGATGTTACGGAGACCGAAATAATACGAGACTTTGTGGGGATTGAAGCCATTCACGACTGGTATGTTCCAGTTATGGAGGAGTTGTCATCATATTTCATGGCTGCAATGCTGGTGAACCCAAAAAGTGACTTGTGTCGTGAAAGCAAAGTCCCCCTTTTGAAGTTTGTGTTTTCCGTAGAAGAAATTGAACCAGATGTTTTCCTATTTACCCATCCGAGTCTGTTGTACTTTGCAAATTCTTTGTCAACCAGTGATAATGACTCTTTTCTGGAATGGATACGAAATACCACGTTTGAAGAGGAAAATATGCACCTTTACGGGATACTCGTAGCGTGTGTGATTGAAAACCACTTGAACCTTTTGAAGATTTTTATTCCAGGTTTGAAGAACGACGAAGATATCAACAAGTTAGTCAAGGTCGCAATTACGTATGCGGATAAGGAAATGGTGCAGCAC